>SZZO02000017.1:0-181832 GCA_006506795.2 Hericium erinaceus | reverse complement strand
CGGCGACCAGATCGGACCGTATGCATAACGGGATCTGCGACTACCTGAATGGCAGGCTGCACCCCGCACCTTTGGACAATCCGCGCAAGATCCTAGAAATTGGGTATGTCACCGCGCTCAGCTCGTTCTTGCTTGTATCTGATTTTGTTCGTGGCTTGTAGCGCGGGTTCGGGAGCATGGTATGCTCAGCACAGATTCGAATATGATATAATCTGACACGCTGCTCAGGGCCATCCAGGCTGCGACACAATTCCCGAACGCCGAAGTCATCGCTACGGACATTGCACCTCTTCCTCCCCGGTACGTGCTTTCCTCGAAGCGACAGCCAGGCGGCTTACCACCTCCCACCACAGGCCGCTCCCTTCAAACGTCAAGACACAAATCCTCGACGTCTCCCAGCCCCTCGCCTTCTCGCCCAACACCTTCGACGTCATCCACCTCCGCTTCGTCCTCTGCCACGTACGCTCCCCCTCCCCCCTTCCCCCCGCCCAACCACTAACCCACCACAGATCCCGCACGGCCATACGGTCCTCCCGCGCCTCGCCGACCTCCTCGCGCCCGGCGGCTGGCTGCTCGTCGACGACTGCTGCATGCCCACGCCCACCGCCGCAACGCCGCCGGGCATCCGCACCTGCCTCGACACCTACAACGCCTACATGCGCGCAAACGCCCAGGACCCGCGCTTCGGCGCGGCGCTCGAGGCGCGCCTGCGCGTGCTCCCGGGCCTGCGCGACGTGCACGCCCGTGCTCGTCAACGAGCCGTACGACGGTGCGTGCCCTCTCGCTCTGGGTGATGAGCTCGAGAGCGGTGCTGATGGCGGTGTGTGTGTAGACCCGGTTATGCGCAACCTCGCGCTGAGCTTCCGCGAGTCGGCGGAGCGCATCTATACGGGGCCGATGCTGCCGCCCGTCGTCGAGTTCGGGCTGACGCCCGCGGTGCAGGATGCGTTCCGGCACGAGACGGCCACGACGGACTGGCGTGTCGACTTCGAGATGTACCAGACGTGGGCGCAGAAGGCGTAGGGGCTGCGGCAATTGTGGCTGGATTATTCAGGCAGGGGACTTTGTATAGCTGGTGTTGGCCCATTCATTTATGGGACAATCAGACGAGATCTCAACATCTCGAGCTTGTGTACATGCGGGTCCGGCGGGGAACTGCAATTGAGCATCTAGCCCGTGATAAGATGCGACATTGAATGCGAGATCATTGAGCGGACGAGCAAACAGAAACAATATGCACAGGCAGGTAACTTAAGTATAGACAGATCAATAACTAAGGAACGACGGGTGGGTGCGCATACAGGGTGCAGTACATGGGCCGAACGGGCAGAAGACGGACATAGCTCGAGAAGAAAGAAGCAAAGCAAGAAAGGGGGTATATATATGATGAATGATGTATGCTATGTACGGGTCGATGGTCCGCGAGGAGCTGAATGGTTAAATATCAAGAGCACGCTGCCCTCTTCTTCCTCGTGTCTCCTTCGCGACCGCGACCGATCCTACACGCGCCCTCATCCATACCCAAACCATCCAAGCAGCACAATCCACGAAGCATAAGAAAGCAGACGAACACGGGCATAAACAGAGAGATACGAAGAAGAGATATCCAACCTTCCTCCAATATACACGGGCGGTCGACGTCCGCGACAGTCGTCCTCTTCATCAGACCACGTGAAAGTAGGCTGAAGAATGGACGGTACCGGGACGAAGGGAGTGGGGAAACACGGCGATTTGGATGTTATGTATGACGTTGTAGATAGATGCGGCGATTGCGAGATGATGAATAGCGACAGTTCAGAGTTTGCTGAGCGAAATTGGGGTTGTGAGTGGGAGGTGGGATGGGGCGAAAGCGATTATTGCACAGTACAACAGCCGTTCGTGGCTTGTGGTGCATATGGGTCCTCATGTTTGCCTACTGGACCCCAGACAGAGGGCACCTGTGAATGCGAATACAGTGAGCGCCTGTATCGTGCCTCGTGGTGCATAGAATTAGAAAGATGACGACAGCGATAAAGTGAACGTCCGCGTCATTCGGACAAGTGGTACAAGATGGGCACAAAGGCAGATTTTGACAGAAACAGAAATGCAAAATTATGGCCGGATGCTCACAAGAGCGACACGGCATGATGGTCCGAGATAGAAAGAGTGTTGTTTATCGAAGGGGGTTAGATATAGTTGAAAACGCACAAGATGATCCTTTGTTGTCTTGCAATATCGTATCAAGCTCGCGCTTGCCTCGCTCACGCGTATCCGCGGCCGCGCAAGGTCCTCCCGCAATCTCTGGTTATGCTCAAGTAGCCGGCGGAGTTTCAGCTCGGACATAGATTGTTTTGGGCGGGACGACATCTCGGCGGGAAGACAGAAGTTTGAAGAAGAGTATATGCGGTAATGTGTGGCAAAGGGCTGGAGGTGCGGGTGGAAAAGGCAGGTGGCGAAGTGGTGGTGGGACAAAGGCGCTGTAAACCGAGCGTCGGCGTCAGTTATAAATCTTCTCCCAGCATGGTACCGCTGTCTACTCCGCACTGCAGCCAGGGTCTGCGACACAAAGAGCACAGGAGTGACGTCGACGGAAAACAATACACGCCAGATGCGTAGACAGATGGTCGCTGCCACACTGGTTGGAAGCTGCAACGCACCTAGTTTCACAGTTGGCCTAGGCGTGACCTGTGGGAAACCCGATGTGCTTTGTTCTCTAGTTGAGTTCGGACGCGCTGGCAAGTGTCAAACTCAGAGGACAGCAGGAATGGGGGAGAGGTTGGGCGAGGGCAAGGGCGAGAAAGAGAGGAATGCCGTGGGGAAGAGCAAAGCTCTGATGGATGCGACTGTCGACGGCGGCGCGTGGGACGTCCTCTTCGGCTTTTACCGCACACCCGATATCACTGATTCGCGAACTCGGACACCTGTAACTTAACTTTGCAGTGACACTTGCTTGACCACTTTCGCACTCATGTGTGAGCCTGCACGGCATCGTCGTGCATCGAATTAAATGACAGTAAGTGCGTCACAAACGGCGCCGCCCGTGTCCAGTCAATAGTACTGGTCGTCCTGCCTCATGTCACTGGCAAGGCAGCTTCCGGTGACTAGCGCAAGGTGGCGACAGACGAAAATCTGCTGGTGAGGTTATTTGCGATGAAGCCTCGTCATTCCTGTCTGAACTATCCTTCAGATTTCTGCTATACAAGACTGCCACCTCTGCGATAACTTCAAATTCTGCAACACGTCGCAAGGCGTTGAGGCCTACGGAGATATGAAGATATCCGGACCACAGGTATCGATCTACCAGAATGGGTCTATTGACTCGCCTGCGGTCGCTTGGCCACAATTGGGGCTCTATATCGAGAAAAAGACAGAGTCGATGCTCCTTTCACGTCATCATGTCCCGCTATCGTGGATGCCAGGATACCTCCGCTTCATCCGGTGGGATTGCAGCGGCGGTGGTCGCCCGCCCTCCGGACATCCGGCGGCACCACATGACCCGCGAGCAGCACGGGCACGACCCGACGGTCGCGAAGTTGGTGGACATGGTCGCCCCCGCCGACGCCCGCACAGTATATAACGACTTCAAGGCGCTGCTTTACTCCAATGATCTCTGCACGGCGTGGAGGATAACCCTCGCGGGCGTCTACGACCTCATCCGCATCACGGTCCGAGACGAGTCGACGCGTGCTGAGTGGGTCTTCGTTGCACCCCCCGTGGTCACACACTCGACGTCCAGCCCAGGGTCGAACGCGATGGGCTTCGTCACCCACGACGTGCAGCATCGTGCCTCATCGCCCTTCCTCGAGGTCCTTGACCGTCACTTGGGTCAGGAAGACGGCTGGGATGATACGGTTCAGGGGTGAGAGTGTAGCGACAATCTGTTTGGATTCTGTGCTCGAACATAGCATTCACCATGTCGCAAGTGACGCGCTTGTTTGCGATATGCAATATGTGGCGTCGGGCGAGGTTATATGCTCTTTAAAAGTGGTGATGGAACTCTGCTCCGAGTATCTTCGGATGACTTGTACATTGCTTATCCGGACACTGTGCAGCTGCACGATGGTAGATGCGGTATGTTCAGCGGCTGACGACTCGTCAGAAACATATAGTACGGGTGGGCCTACGAACATTATACTATATACGTTCCAAAGCATACCTGGGCAGCAGTGCTGGGAATGAAGGGAAATAGCTCGCAGGTACGACAGACAGGCGTGCGATCTAGCCGCGGGAAAACCGTTGAAGGGGAATAAAAATGCGAAGTTCTAACCGACCAGTGCACGGAATCCGAAGACAACTCGAGAATAAATACGACGATGAAGCAATAGCGGCGGTACGGTATGTTGAATAGGTGGGGGCAGCTGGGCGAAGGTAAAGAGCGTAGGTGCGCAGACGCAAGGCGATGTAAATGAGAAATAAGTGAGGGACAAGGCGGGCTGTGACAGGCGCGGGCCATCATCTTTTTAGGACTAACCCGCATAGGCTTTCTTCTGCTCCTGTCTCTCATAGAGGCTCGCATGCGAGGGATATATGATGGGGTGGGCATAGGCATGCGAACGAGGCGGGAGGGGAAGAAGCGTTACATGATGGTACATTGGCAGCCCTGGCTTGCGGGTGGTGCGAAGGGGTCTTCGCCTTTGTTCACAGGTCCCCAGACGGACGGCACCTGCAGGCAGTGCATTAGGATCGAGGATGGCAAGATGACGTGCACGCTGTTTCATGAACACCGCCCAGATGATCGTCGACAGCACGATGCGACCGATGGGTATGAAGCAGAACGCGTTGCACGGATCAGAGATAGGACCAAACACGTACTAGATGATCTGTCGTCGTCTTGCAGTATCGTATAAGACTGGAGACACGCATCAGCATTTCGCTCTCGAATCACCCAAGGGCATACAACGGGCAGCACATACCTTGAACTTGCCTCGCTCACTTTAATCCGTGGCCGCGACAGGTCCTCCTTCAACCGCTGGTTGTGCTCCGTCAGACGGCGCAGCTTCAGCTCCGACATCGACTGCTTGTGTGGGCGCGCGTTCATGCTCATGAAGACGAGTTTGGCGGGGTCTCAGATGCAAGCTGCGGGCAGGTGAACGGTGGGTCGTGCACCAGGTATGATGACAGAGTCGGAGACAGAAAGAAAGATGGAGTCCCGGGCGTGTTCTGCAAGATGAAGAGCACTGTGAGCGACGTGTTGGTGACAACAACGCAAGGAAACACTTACGAAGTAAAAGAGAGAGCGGGAGGGATGAAGAGAAAGTGATGGAGAGCGCGGTGACCGGCGACGACGACGAACGAGAGACCGAGCCTCCCCAGCCAGTCACAGCCGGGCGGACTTCAAATTTTCTCGTTCTACACATCCTTTTTTTGGCCGCCCTGCCTTTCTCACCTCACCGGCCTCACCTTCATGCCTGTCTGCAGCAACATTCTTCGCGTTGTATCGCATGCGGAAAATTGGACAGTAAAGAAATCTTGGAAAGTTTTTTTCGCAGCCTACCTCGACGCACTTTGAAGACGGTGCTCGAAGACAGTCTTATCAGCGCACTTGTCACACCCACGACTGCGGAATGTTACGGCTGTAAAAGAACAGTGCAGTTAATTTTTTTCTGCCCAAATTCTCAGCAGCATCGACAGGTTCACGGGATGATCGTGGCCGTGAGCTCATATGGGCCGTACCCCATATCATGAGTGCGATCTCACCCGATATAAGTGATCAAGCTGATTCTTCGTGTTTCAGCGTGGTATTTCGACCTCACGGTGGGTAACATTATATTTTCGGAACATCCGTACAGTAACATCATGTGCTTACTTTCGATGCACTTGTTTTCGAAGCTGGGCTGCGCAACGCACTTCTTTGCAAGCGCTATTCACCCCATCTGCCAGATCGTGCTGCGTCGAAGGTGCAATGCTCAGGAATGGCAGACCATGAGCCGTTGCATTTCTGCTGCGATCCCAGTATCAGTCTCGATGGAGAACCTTTCACGAGGACAACGCGGCTTCTGATAAAAATGGGACGCATGGTTCGGATGTAGTCCGACGTACATATATGCGGGTTCACGCATGACACCAGTCGCAGGTTTTCGGGCTCCATCTCCTCTCACTTCTCTCATTCAACTACGTGCCAAATATATGGAGAATTTCAATGTCCAAAGTGTTCTCGCCGGCCTTGACAAGATCGATTTTTCGCAGATCATATCACTATTCGCAGACCGCGGGCAATGCAGCAGCAGAATTGGTCTCAGCAAGGTGCAGTTTGGTATTTGGAATCCTTTCCGAGGCAATCCCCTTTCGTTCGCAGTTGAAAAGGAATACTCGGCTGGCAACTTCTCAATTTACTTTCACCACCACCACAAGGCCATTTATATCAATTTCAAGGAAAGTCGTGTCTTCTACTGATCATAACTTTTCTAAAACTCCACATTTCATATAGAGAGACCGTGATGTAACGCAGGATGGCGACGTGATCGTCAAATATCCTAATATTCGAGGTATGATCTTCGGGACCAACTCTGAGGAAGGCTGTTCGTACCGGTTTCTCCATTCATCACGAGTGGCTAACTGATAGATGAAATCTGTAGACATTTGCCTGGAGCTATGCATGCCGGCTACTATCGAAATCCGCACCCCACGTGATGGGGAGCAGCAGCGCGATGGCACGAATCGCGACAGGGTTCTGGCACTCGACGAAGAACATGAACGTATCGCCCAGTATGCATATAATCTTCGACTTGTATTTGCTGCACGTGAAGATGTGGACGCCTTCCAAACGCTGTCGAAAAAGGCGGATTGTCGGCCGCCCGCCCGACAAGACGACATCCCAGCGCAGCATGTCGGTCTCTATTCCGCGGAGAAGCTGAGGAGCGTTCGCGATTGGATCAGAACTATGGACTGGGATAGCGCTTTTCAGATCGAGGCACTGCTACGTGGAGGCTGCGTTCTCCCACATGAGCTTCTCCGTGAGCTTCGAGGCCCCATCTATGATATGCAGCAACGCTTTAGCGGACGCACTGGCGACATCCTGAAAGAGTTCTTAGTGGCGCTGCATTCGCCCGACCGAGGAACGATCCTGCGATGCTTTCGGCGGGTCTGCTCGGAGCAAAGCTTTGCGGCCATGCCGGACACCTCTCTGCTGCACGGCAATTTTTCTTGCTGTCATGTCACCATCACCCCCACACGTATGATCCCCGAAGGTCCGATCGTAACGCTTTCTAATCGTATCATCCGCCGCTATCAGCAGGAAGGCGTGGATGTGACGAAACATTTCATTCGCGTCGCATTCAGGGATGAGGACCGTCGTTCCTATCGATGGGACCGCGAGGTCGACATGACAATACTTTTCCGTCAGCGCGTTGGCGCGATCCTCAAGGACGGTTTCGAGCTTGGAGGAGCGAGGTTCGAGTTTCTTGCATACTCCATGTCAGGCCTTCGGGAGCATTCGGTCTGGTTTGTCCGGCCTTTCACATTGCAAGGCGATCTCGTCACAGCGGAAAAAATACGCCGGTCTATTGGAAACTTTGCGAATACGGATCTGGTGAAGCAGCCATCGAAGTATGCTGCTCGGCTGGCCTTGGCGTTCACGGCCACGAGCCACTACATCAGGCTCACGAAGGGTCAGTGGTCTGAGATGCCCGACCTTGTTGCAGGAGACGAAAGCCAGTCTGCCGCGGCGAATAAAGTGCATACAGACGGTGTGGGGACTATCTCGGCGGATTTGATGGCTTTGGTTGCGAAGGATTCGTCTGCGGTAAGCACTTGCAGCTCGTGGCTATTTCTTTCCTTTACGATAAAAGATCCTCGCATTTACCAGGTCCAGGTCCGTATATTGGGTTATAAGGGTATGCTAGTCCGGGACGATCGGCTCAGCGGCACCTGTGTGCGCCTGCGACCATCCATGCGCAAGTTTGCGGCTCACAATGCTGATGTGGTCAACCTGGAGATCGTCAGGACCTTCGAACGGCCCAATTCCGCATATCTCAATAGGTACGCTCGGCCACTCAGATGAACTTTTCCAGTGTCTGATAACTCGTCATGAAGACCCTTGGTAATGGTTCTCGAAGATCGTGGCATTGACAAGCAGGCATTTCTTGAACTTCAAGAGCAAGCAAAGCGGGCTGTGTCTTCAGCGGAAGAGTCCCTACAGGGTTTCTTATCTCTGCTCCAGAATCATAGCCTTGGTTCTGAATATCGACTTCCATTCATCTTAAAGCACTGTTGCAAGCTTGCGACCAGCCCAGCTCCAGGGCTGACCAAAGAAACGATCCCCAACGGCTTCTTACGTCGGTTGGCTCGTTATACAGCCTATTCCGTTCTACGTGATATCAAGTATCGAGCTCGCATACCTGTTCCGCATAGCTATTCCCTTGTCGTGGTAGCAGATGAGGGCCGTGCGTATATCGCGGAGGGTCTTCAATCGGAAGATGTGTTTACTCTAAACGAAGGGCAGATAGCAGGTGCGCCGCATTCGTCTGAATCCTTGCCACTGTCACTCACCTTTTGATATCTCCGATACCCAGCTTGCATCCAAGAGTCCCCAGATGCAGATCCTGTCTGGCTCGAAGGGGAATGTATCATCTCCCGAAGTCCTGTCGTACATCCTGGCGATGGTTAGCTCGAACACAAATAATCATCATGTTTTTGGCATGCTCACTGCTACATTTTAGTCCAGAAGGTCTACGCAGTCGGCAAGCCCCCTGACAAGCAAATTTGTTTCTTCAAGGATTTGCGCAATGTCGTAATCCTTCCTGCAGCTGGAGATCGCTCCTTGGCATCTTGCTTGGGAGGCGGAGATCTAGACGGGTATACCTACCGTTTTTTGACGTCTTCGATCCGGAACTAATATTTATCACCAGTGATATGTACGATATCATCATCGACAATTCCAGCCTTCTCCATCCTCTCGACGATGAAGAGGCCGCAGATTACGACGGAGTCGGCACACGAACTCTGGGACGTGACTGTACTGTCCACGACATTTGTGACTTCGTTGTCGAGTACATCAACTCAGACGTGCTGGTGAGAGAGGTTCTACTGCAAATTATCCGCTACTCAGCTCACTTTCAACCTTCTCTCAGGGCTTGCTGTCAGAAAGGCACCTCACTATAGCAGGTCAGTAATATTCAGAATTCTTACTGCTACTTCCCCTCGTCTAAATCTTCAACATCTAGATCAATCTGACAAAGGCACACGGGATGTTGATTGCAAACGCCTCGCGAAGCTATGCAGCCAAGCAGTTGATTATGCGAAGCATGGCACCGCGGTGGATCTCGTCGCCAATCCTTTACCTGAGCCGCGGAGAAAAGGCAAGCCAGACTGGCGAAGAGTCGACGAAAGCGATGGACGGAGCAGCGACTATTATGAATCGTCCCGAGCGTTGGGCCATCTCTTCCGAAACATCGACCTGCCAAAGCCCGAGGATCTCGAACAGTCTGTCAAAGACAGCCCCTCTGCCCCAGGACATCTTTCGGATCTGATTTCGCCGGCGCTTGCGCCGATAGTGACAGGCCAGCTGCTCGACTACAGAGACCGCAGCTCAGACTGCGAAGACATATCTTCTTTATTCACTCAATATACGCGCGAAATGCGCTATATTCGGATGTCAAACACGCTCCAAGACGGGCCCGACGCGTGTCTGGCGGAGGAAGAAGTGGTCCTCGGCACTATCCTCGCTTGGTCTTCGCAGACTCGGTGGCGCACAAATAGGATCGCGGACATGAAGCTCCAATTGGATGCACTAGTCAAGGGTATCCGCTGCCTGTTGCTGCCTCGTACCCGAGTTGCCTCGCCAGAACAATGGAAGGAGGGTCTGACGAAAGCGTGGGATGCCTGGGAATGGTGTTCAGATAATGCGGGGAAGGACGGTATCGATAGCTTTGGCTTGATCGCGTTAGGTGTTGTCTTCGAATGCCTGGAAAGGTTGGGCGCTCTGCCCGCTCGAAGTCCTTATATGTTTCTTGTCCCCTCCGATTACGCTTTCTGACAAGATTTGATGCAGCTCCTATGTCTGAACAATGTATTATCACGTATATTGAGATGTCATCCCTCTCCGACTTGACTTCGCACGTTCGAGGAGACGTTTGTGCATTCGTCGCCTTCCATTTAATTTTTCGAGGACTACAATGAGAACCGCATTCGCATGATGAAGGAGTGCTTATTCTAGGTACGTCGCTTTGTCTGCGAACTTAATCCTTCGTGTACCTATTGATGACGGCAAAATCGAGAAGTCCAGGCTTATCCACTTCTTCAATCCTGGGGCGCTAATATTGAGCGTATCATCCACTGTTTCCGGAAACTGCTCACCGCATCGGCACTTAGACCAGCTATCGACGCCTTCTCTTCCTCAGGTTCCTCCTCAATACGCAACATCTGCATTCCTCCCTCAATCCCCGATATATGAGCCTCCCTGTCTGATGGAGAAGGGTCTGCAGGACGTAGGACCTCATGTTCATAAACGACCGGTCGGGGCAGCCGCGCCCGTATGGGGCAACCTCGCGGCAATGAGTCGGCCATGGGCCACCACATCTCCCGCCGCCCGTGAAACCGCCGAAGAGTCTGCAACTGATGCTCCGTCGGGCATCCGTCTACCCCATAGCGGAGGACAGGAGGGACTTCGTCGCAGACTTCGTGAACATAAAACACCTATATAGGGCCCCTGCCTTGGCTATCTACGCCATGTTGCTTTCCCGGACGACCAAAGCCCAGGTGTTTGTAGGCCAGCTTGAAAATGACCCATTGGCCATGCGGCGTGGAAGGGTCGATATCTGCAGGATTTGAGCTCCGACACATATCCTTGTTACGGATAGCGAACTTCGAGAAATAGTCGGTCGACATTTCGTGACCAAGGACCCAGGGCATTGCGAAGAGGATATGAGTAGGAAGCGGTTCGCTTTGAGGAAGAGGAACTGGAACAGACGTCGATGATGTCAGTCTGATACAGATCGAGCTTGAAGCCGAGGAAGACGACGCAGCAAGGTGGGCGAGCAAACTAGATACTAGGATGTACGATGAATAGTTCCATCGCCTTCCAAAACAACGCCTAAATGTGTATTGTAAGTAGTATGTAATGAATTTCAAAAGCTTACGTCGCTAGTTGCCTCGAGGCTCGCGCATATACGAGTCGCATGGGCCTGGGAAGGATAGCTAGGAAGCTCTGAATTGATGACAACCAGCCACAAGCCACAAAATTGAAATGAAGCAGCTGTTTCTGTGACATAAGAACTGAACAATGCAAACGTTTGTAGACAGTGTGGGGTTGCTTTGATGCAACAAAGCTCGTGTCGTCCCGGACGTATTATTTTGCGTCCGAGTCACATCCGAGTCATCGACCATCCTGTAACAATGAGAGCCATTGTGTAAAATGCCCGCTTTATGCCTCTAAGCATGGCCTTGTCACGTCAAGGTCAACCCTGATTAACGTATATAAAAGCCCGTTTGAATTTACTGAACAGACTCACGAACAACATGTCCGATACCGCCAGTGACGAACTCCTCAAGCCTCTCCGCGACACTATTGTCAACAAACCTCCGTACATCAGTGGTACTTTGCCACTGTCTCCTGAAAGCTTCAAACTCTACTATCTGAATGAGGGGACACCCAGGTAAGTCGCTCTTCATAGTCGACGAAACGTCTGGATCTTGATACACACTTCGCAGCTATGTTGATTTCACAAACGCCACCGAGGAGCAGGTGGCTGCCTTGGCAGCGGCTTGTCAACCTGCGACATTTGGTCTGAACCAGACGGATGTTCTCGACGAATCGTATCGGAAGGCCGGCAAATTGGATGCGTCGCATTTTGCCACACCTCTAGTCCCGGAGCGGACGGAGCTGATCAGATTCATCCGGGAAGAGCTTCTGGATGGCGACGATTCGCCTCGTCCTATGAAGATCGAGTTGTATAAGCTCAATGTCTATGGTGAGCGGAGCCCATTATGCACATACTTGACGGATGTCCAATAGCAATGTCAGGCAAAGACTCATTCTTCAAGGCACACCAGGACACACCTCGCGGCGAGCGCATGTTTGGCTCCCTTGTCCTCGTGTTCCCCACGCAACATGAAGGCGGCGCCCTCATCCTTCGGCACCGCGGAGAGGAGTGGATGTTCGACTCTGCACAAATTGTCAAGGACCAGCCTTCGCCAACGATCGGGTTCATCGCCTTCTTCAGTGATGTCGAGCATGAAGTCTCCCGAGTGACAGCGGGATACCGCTTCACACTAACCTACAACCTGTATTATGACGACGCATCACCAACTGCCTCGAACTCTCTCGGCGCATCCTCCAGTGCTGCAAACCTAGCGTCGTTCAAGACTACATTCAGCAACTTATTGCACAATCGGGAGTTCCTGCCGTCGGGCGGATTAGTTGGTTTTGCACTCGAGCATGGATACCCTGTGGAGAAATCGCTCGAACACGTACCTAGTATCCTCAAGGGCAGCGACGCTATGGTTTGGCGTGCTTGCACTGATCTGGGCATACCGCCGAAGATCTATCTCGTTTATGGCGAGCAGCATGAAGACGCTTGGCGGGTCCTAGTCGACAGGGTCTGTGAAGGCCACACAGCATTCGATGGCGGGTATGCAGAAATGCTTACCTCCCGCAAAGGCGCTATCCCGTTCGAAATAATAGAGGAAGAGTATTTTCCCGAGTGGTATCGGGAGCGTTTGCAGCCTGTGAGCTGGGTACTGGCACCAAAGGCGACACACACGAAGGTGAAGACGCATTACGCCACGTATGGCAATGAAGCATCAACCTCGTACACATATGGTGAAGGATGCATCATAGTGACGGTCCCTACACTAGAGAAAAGGGAGAGAAGGCTGTAGATGAAGTCAGTTGCCGATTGAAGGAACTGTATCATAGACATCACCGTGTTCTCGTGTGTCCGATGCAAATTGCACGTTTTTACTCCGAAGAACAAACACTTGACCGAATCTTATCCGCTCAATTTCGAGATTAATCTTGTTAATACTACAATGTTCGACAGGCATTCCCTCGCAACTATAGTCCCAGAGGTTAGACGCTTTGACCCTGAGACAGAATTGTTATATTGAGAATCAATCGAGTAGTGAAACTCTCGAGAAAAGTGCTCACCAAATTGGCGCTTGGGCCAGCTTTCGACATCTCATCCTCCTCGGCACCTTCCTCAATACGCAACATCCGCATTCCCTCTTCGACTCCCGATGCATAAGCCTCGCCATGTGATGGGGCAGAGTCTGCAATACGGGCGAACTCGTCTTCATAAAGGACCGGCTGGGGCATCCGCGCCTCCGCCGGGCAATCCCAGGGTAGTGTGTCAGCCATAGGATACCACATCTCCCGTCGCCCGCCATGGAACTGCCGAAGACTCTTCAACTGATGCTCCGTTGGGCATCCATCTTCCCCATAACGAAGGATGGGAGATACATCATCCCAAACTTGATGAACATAGTACACCTGTCTAGGACCCCTGCCTTTGCTATCGATACCTATTTGCCTTTTTGGACGACCGAAGTTTAGGGATTCGTAACACATGTCGAAAACCTTGAACTGGCCAAAAATTTGCGAGGTGTTGACGGTGAGGTTGGGAAGTCGGTGTTTGTTACGGATAGCGAACTTCGCGAAGAGATCAGTCGACATGTCGTGACCAAGTACCCAAGGCATTGCGAGCAGGAAGTCGTACGATCGAGATACTAGAGGAGAGCTATTGTCAGTCTAAGACAAATCGAACTTGAAGACGAAGACGACACACCGAACAAAGAACGCACGCCAGAATAAGATACAATAGGACAGAGAACAAACAGTTTCACCGCTTTCTCAGACGAGATCTAGATGCCTATTGTTATACGTAATGGATCTCAAGGCCTTACGCCGCGAGTTGCCTCGAGCACATATTGTACGTGTCGGATGCGCTTGGGTATGGTTTCTTTGAGATCAGAAGAAGTACTTACGAGGCAGGGCAGATGGTGGAAGGCCAGCTGTGATTGCGATGATAGCTGTTTTCATCTGCTATACGAGCTGCATGTCTCAGCAACGAGCACTACTTAATCCTCGGTGCCAGGTGGTGGAAGATCGAAGAAGGTAGATCTACCACGCTGGCCAGTGAGCACAGGATAGATTTGGTCTGCTATCATTGTGAACAGGAATCGCGAGGTCAGAGAAAACGTTCTTGCCTTTTTCGCTATTCTTCAGCTTTTCGATGACGACAAAGCTATCTAAAGATAGGCAAGCGTCCCTGCACACTCCTCGCATGTGAGTGAATTCACACCTTTTCTTGACGGCGTACGATACCGGCACATTTATCTGCTTAGTTCAGGAAGAAACAGTAGATCGGAACCTTGAGCGGTCGCAGCTTGGTATCGACGATGAGTTTGTGTCCAAGATGTGTGTAGGCTCAAAGCAGAGTGCAAGCGCCCGAACGCGACGCGAATGACTCTGACGGCGGCACGCGATCGATCGCCGCATTCAAACTCGAACGTTTTGAACAACGTTAAATAATCTTTCTTCACCGTCGCCACCGTCGAGCTCTTGAAATATCTGAACGTGGGTACTGGAATATTCACTCCAGCACTCTCCTTCCAGTCTTCCAAATCGGCCCTTTACGCCGATCGCGCGAGGACGCGCGTGCATCCTTTCCATGCATGTCGAGGCCTGTGACCCATGTGCAGTACACCGGTAGATTCCACCACCACATAGCAAACTGCATAGCTTCGACCTCCTTTTTCTTTTGTGACGTATGTTTGTTTGGTCTATCCGTTTCCCGCGCTGAGTGAAAACTCCAGGCCAGACTGGCAGCGTCGACGAAAGCTTCAAGGTTGGGGCTATATTGACCCTGCCAAAGCCAGAGGAATCGAAGTTCGAGCAGGCTATCGAGGGCGTCCGTTCTACCCGGGATTGACTCTTCAGTAAACCTGCTTATCTCGTGCAAGACGAGCGCAACTCAGCCTGCAAAGTCATACCCACTCTCTTTCCGCGATATACCCGCGAACAGCGCTGTATTCGCATGACACACATGCTCCAATTTAAAGATGTGCCTGATATGTGTCTGACAGTTTGACGGAGCAATTGGTCTCCGATACTATCCCCCCGGGATCTTCCAGATTCTACAAGCAGGAATGTAGCCCCGAAGTTTCAATAAGACATGCTAGTCAAGGGTATCTAACAATCGTCGTCATCACGCACCCAGGTTAGTACATCACCGGATTCGTGGAGCGTGGCCGAGGATCGCCTGGATCGTCTGACGATGGTATCCGAATAACGGGTACAAGTGCATCAAAAGCTTCGGCTGGATTACAGTTTCTGCCATCCTGTTAGGTGCCCCGATTAAAGTCCGTACTTATTTCTTGCTGTCGCCTCTTACTCCACTTGAGAGAAAAATACAGTTCATATGTCACAGCAATGCACCATGACTGAAGATGACCACAGACGAGTTGAATGTGCATCCGCCAAAGTCAACAAGTCTGACAGACGGGTCGAATGACCAGTGGCTTTAGATACATATGTGATGGACTTGGAACAGAACCTGTCAAAAAGAGGCGGAACTAAGGAGCCGCATCTTTCCGTCGGGATTCAGTGAGGCCTGCGAAATGTCGCATGTCGCCGCCGCCTTCCAACGCAGTGGACCGCTACTCATCAGAAGAGAGTCATTGATCAGGCCTTTATAAATGGAGGATGCTACACAAACGATGCGACCAAGGCAGAATAAAAGGTCTACGGAAAGAGGCGCTCCTCGACAGTATCCTCGCCCTTCTCCGACATCTCCAGATCGGCCAGCAGCTCCCGCCGCAACCACCCCTCGCTCACCGTCGGGAACACTACTCGGTCCTCCTTCAGCAAATGCAGAACGGCGACGACCCAGTTCTGGCAGTCCCAGTTGGGGTCGTTACGGATGACCTCGATGATGCCGATCCTCCGGGCTAGCCACTCCAGGCCGTCTGGGGCGACCCAGCCGACGTGGCAACCGCCGCGCAAGTCGGCGGATCGCTCGAAATCCGTGGTGTCCTCCACGACGTACGTGAAGGTGTCGGAGTTGCCCCTCAATTCGAAGACTCTTCCGACGAGCCGCGAGTGGAGGGCAACAAGGGACCAGTGTTCGGTCCGTCGGCGGTGGCCCACCAACTTGTATTGTGCCACGATCAGCGGAATAAGACGTTGATTCTGGGGCATGGCTGGGCGGAGAGTGTATTTGGTAAGGGAGGAGAGAACCGTCAACGGATAGTACTCACTGCACTGTCACAGATAATCTTGATGCGAGTAGGTAGGGCTGACAACTGCAACAACTCGCAGGTGATGATGCGCAATGGCGAACATGGCGCAGTTCGGTTGTCCTTAAATGCAGGACAGCTCGATAGTATGGCAGGACTTTTCCCTGTCCTGAGTCGTGCATAGTGAGGTTAAGTGGTGCTCAGAAGAACCAAACACGTACCTAATTCACGCCTAAGATCTGTTGGATGATCCGCACGAAGACAAGGTGTCTCGCTCCGCGCCCCACCGACAGCGCTAATATCTGAAGCGAATAACTTTATGACGAATCCTTCCGCTCCAGGAGGTAATGAGGGTGATCTTGGCGGCCATGCAATCTCCGGGACCATGAGGATAGAATGGGCCGGAGAACATTAATTTAGGTTGATCCGTCGATATCTGGCCGTTCCTCCGACGCAGATGGGAATACGGGTACCTGTTGCTGATTGCTGGGTAACGTTAGTATTCCTGCTCAAGTAGCCTTTTTTCCAGGATTGTCACCGACCACGCTCGCAAGATGCCGTAGATGACAATCGTCCCTCGCCACGATATAGTACTAAGTAAAGGACCCTACGAATGAAAGCGTTCCGAGTCGGTCGAGTCCAGCACCACCAGAAAGATGATCTTCCTCCAGTGGCAAGTCAACGTTATCCCAGCTGCCACCGAGACTTTTGGGGGGACTTCCGAATGAACAGAGCGATGAAGAGGCATGGACTCAACCATCTCTGGAAAATGGACGGGTGATAGCAAAGCAGCGTGTGTCAAGCACGAGCACTTATCGCCGGATCCACAAGGTGGCCGCCGCCACTGTATGAAATCTGACTGCCAGTTGGCGGGGATGGTTGGATCTACAGGGAGAGGAGGGAACGGCTGGCACCGATGAGGAACTATGATGATTAGAAAGACTGCCCTTGTTTCATTCAGATCGCCGCACCGTCTGTCTGTTAAGCTATGAGACAAGAGAAATCAGGTATCAAATGATCAACTCAGGTCCTGCACTGTCCTGCACCGTTCCGCGTGGCCGCACGACTAGAGATTTATTCGTCTTGTATAATTTTAAATCCCTGATTTCTGTCAAATTCTAGTGTATACGCCAGACGCAGCGTAGTTATAGCCAAGAGCGCCGAAGATATTGCTTCGTGAACTTGTCAATGCGTCAGGTCGGAGATGAAACAACGAAAAGCCTCTCGGAAGACTAGCGCTTGATAGCGAGACCAGAGTTTCCGAAATCAATCAAAAGTGACGCTGGAAAGTTCGCAAAAGATAACCGTATGCAATAGGCCTTGGACGACAAAGAGCGAAGCTCGAAAGACGAATTGACCGTACAACGAGGAGATGACAGCGATGAAAGGAACCCGATAAGGGAACCAGTCTATACGCGCAAACAACCGAGCCCGACATCTCCATTCAATCATCCCGACGTCCAATGCCTCCGAGCTGGGCGTCTTCAGTATAGACCACGATGGATGCTATACGGGTCTCGAAGGTACGCTAACATCCTTGGAAGCTACCAAGACACTAAGAATTGGGCAGGTGTCCGGCGTTCTTTGTAGTAAATCCAGCAAGACGCATGCCGGCACCCTCCACCTTACCGCCCACCATCTCATTTTCTCTTACAACGATAATGTAGAACCGGAGATGTGGGCGAGTGTCTTGCTGACGATGCCGGTGCTCCCATGCTGAATGTACTGGGGTCGTGGAACAGGTACCATATCCTTTGATAGCTCTCGTGACACGCCTGCCGCAAACCTTGAGCGGCCAATGTCCTATCACATTCCGATGTCGGACGTTCGAAACATTCTCCCTTTCAGTTGAGAAGGACAGTGATGCAGGGGATGTATTTGAAAGCATCAAAGAGTTGACTGTTGCCAGTGCGTCTCCATTTGACTATATTGCTTGCTCGCGGCGCTCAGAATTGTCTTACAGTATCCGTCTTCCAACTCTACGCATTTTTTTACACCCCGAAACCCCCACTCACTTCTGACAATGGCTGGTCGCCGTACTCTCCTCGAGAAGAATTTGGCCGCATGGGTGTTGGTACTCGTTCAAAAGCGTGGCGGTTTACCGACATCAATAAAGACTACTCCGTACGTCTCAAGCTCTCCTTTCTTCCAAGATTACCCATCTGTAACAACATTATCTTCATGTAGTTTTGCTCCTCTTATCCGGCTCGTATGGTCGTGCCCACCCGAATAAGTGACACAACCTTGCAGTATGCGGTCAAGTACAGGAGCAAAGGCAGAATTCCAGCTTTGACTTATCTACACTGGGCTAACTATGTAGGTCTACATGTCATCATCGTCTTCTATAACGATCTCAACAATTCATTAGGGCAGTATCACAAGATCCAGCCAGCCGATGGTCGGATTGACGAATGCACGGTCCATACAGGATGAAAAGCTAGTGGAAGCCATCTTCCAGTCGCACTACTCGCCTGACTCACGCGCGTCTACTGCACCCATATTTGGCGCTACTGCGACCAATATGATCGTTGACGCGCGGCCCACCACGAACGCCGTCGCTAACACTGCCAAAGGTGCCGGCACGGAAAACATGGACCACTACAAGGACTGCAAGAAGGCATACCTCGGCATCGACCACATCCATACGATGCGCGAGTCCCTGGCGAAGGTGGTAGAGGCGCTGCAGGAGAGTGAGGTCCTCACTGCTACCGTCACACGCGATATACCCGGTACCGGCGCGACGGCCCTGCCTGTAGATAGGCAGGCCCTTCGACGGTCAGGCTGGCTCCGCCACATTTCCGCAATCCTTGAGGGGACGCTCGTGATCGTTCGCAATGTTCACATTAACTCCTCACATGTCCTTATCCACTGTTCGGACGGATGGGATCGTACGTCGCAACTTTCCTCAATATCACAGCTCTGCTTGGATCCATTCTATCGCACGATACGCGGTTTCGAGATCCTCATCGAGAAGGATTGGGTCAGCTTTGGGCACAAGTTCTTGGATCGGTGTGGGCATCTCTCGTCAGAGAAGTTCTTTGTCGCGCCTGTCGAGAGCTCCGGCTCTGGCGGTGGCGCAGAAGCAGCTCAAGCGTTCTTCGCATCCGTGCAGAACCGCTTCGCCTCGAATCACCATATCAAGGAGACAAGCCCCGTCTTCCACCAATTTCTCGAAGCTGTGCGCAATATCCAACGACAGTTCCCCGAGCGCTTCGAATTCAACGAGCACTTCCTCCGGCAACTACACTATCATCTCTACTCCTGTCAATTTGGTACATTCTTATTCAACACCGAGCAAGAGCGCAGGACTGGGGACCCAGCACCTTGTAACCGGACGGTGTCTGTCTGGGATTACCTTAATTCAGAACCTCGACGATCCGAATTCTTGAATCCCTCTTACCAGCCTGAGCTCGATGATCCGACCAGCAGGTTGCCAAAGGCGGATCAGGGAGTACTCATCCCCAATCCGAGGGACGTCCGTTTCTGGAATGAGCTCTACGGGAGAGGAGACGAGGAGATGAATGGCCGCTTCGTTACAGCATCGATCCAGCCAGCCATGGAAGTTCTCGCGCCTGTGGAAACTGCCAGTGACGATCCTGCATTGCTCAGGTCTGCGACACCCACTTCAACTCACCCACCTCCGTCACCTGCCATCTCTCCACCTCCTGCCATATCTCTGACGACGTCTGCATCTGCGACTGCACCGGCATCGACCTCTACATCCAGCATCGCGTCAGTCACCGAACTCGCAGGTCGCGAAAGAAGCCCATCCCCGTATCTGCAGCCTTTTCCCAGCTCACCAGGACCCTCATATCGTCCCCGTCAACCGCCTCCACGGCCATCCCCTCAGGACTTCTTCGCCAGCACCAGCGGCGTGAAGTCCATCTGGGGCCGGCTCTCCTCCGGCGCAACTACTGCATTCTCGTCTGTACAAGACGCGTATGGCGGGCTCGCGAAGGACTTCCGCGTAATGAGCGTTGCCCCGCCCGCGTCGTCTCCGTCGGACTTATCGGAGAAGGACGGCGGAGAGCTGCGCAGCCGGGAGGAGCTCGCGGCCTGGGGTGCAGCGGACGGCGCAGCGCAATCCACACGTCAGGCCGGCCTGAACACGGCAGGGCTGTCGACGCACACGAACCCATGGGCGACACACAGTTCACCTGCGGTGCCGTCAATTGCGGTGGACAATCCATGGAGCACTGCGCGCTCGCCGTCGAACGCGTCCGCACCGCGCGCGGACGCGAATCCGCTCGGTGACCTGTTCGGGTCGCCGGCTTGGGAAGCGACGTCGACGCCCGATCCGGCACTCGTGCATCCTGCACCGCGGCGGGCGCAGACGTACAGCGCTGCAGGGAAGCCATTTGACACGGCGATGTCACCGAGCGCGACGGAGGCGCGGCCGAAGGACCAGCCGCCGCCCAAGCCGCCTTCGCCTTCGCCCTCGCCTGCCGGCGGTCAGCAGGGCGCAACTGATCCCCTTGGCGTCAGCCTTCTGTCGTAAACGTGCAGGAGCTTGGTCAACGCGTGGGTAGATGGATTGGGGGCTGGTACGATTGAGGCGATTTTTTGACACGTAGTATACCAGGTGCATGCCGTACTGTTGCTGTACGCGGTGTAACATACGCAGGATAGATGCGAATTTCGGGGACGTGTATTATGACTGCATTGAACACGCAACTTCCTGCAGGTCTTTGCTGCTCTGTTCGGGTGTCGGACGAGGTACGTCGGCGGGATATGATTGGGAGATGGCGTGATATGTTGCTGACTAAGCATTCGAAGTCTGTCCATCGAGCGAGCCTGCAAAATACTTAAGCTCTCCCTCCCTTCCTTTGCCAACACTATCCCCCCGTCTCCTCCCATCCCTCGCATCCCCCATTTTTTATCCTTGCAATGCCTGCTAACGGTTCCGCTCGCCCCGCCCTCCCGCCTGGCCACTTCCTCTTCACGTCCGAGTCGGTCGGTGAGGGTCACCCCGGTCAGTAGTTGAGACGCGTTATCGCTGCATTTTGTGCATAGAATGCTCATTTCTCTACAGATAAGATCTGCGACCAGGTCTCTGATGCCATTGTGAGTGCTTAGAATGTCTGCGCTGCAAATGAACAGGGCAGGGATCCTCATGCCTGTTTGCGTGCTGCGCAGCTCGACGCCTGCCTGGAGCAGGACCCCTCCTCCAAGGTCGCTTGCGAGACGGCCACCAAGACCGGCATGATTATGGTCTTCGGCGAGATCACGACCAAGGCGCACCTGGACTACCAGAAGGTTATCCGTAACGCCATCAAGGACATCGGCTACGACGACTCGTCCAAGGGCTTCGACTACAAGACCTGCAACATCCTCGTCGCTATTGAGCAACAGTCGCCCGACATTGCCCAGGGCCTCGATCACGGCTCGCTCGAGGAGCACGGTGCTGGTGACCAGGGTATCATGTTCGGCTACGCGACGGACGAGACGGAGGAGCTCATGCCGTTGACCATCATGCTCGCACACAAGTTGAATGCGGCGATGGCCGTAGCACGCCGGACGGGCGCCCTTCCGTGGCTCCGCCCCGACTCGAAGACCCAGGTCACCATCGAGTACAAGAAGGACGATGGTGCTACCATCCCCCTCCGCGTCGACACCGTCGTTATCTCTACGCAGCATGCCGAGGAGATCTCCACAGAGGACCTCCGCAAGGAGCTCCTTGAGAAGATTGTCAAGAAGGTCATCCCTGCCAACCTCCTCGATGACAGGACTGTATACCACGTGGGTATATCCTACCGCTTTATGCTTTCGCTTTACTCATACTTCCCGCAGATTCAACCTTCAGGACGTTTCGTTATCGGTGGTCCCCAGGGTGACGCTGGTCTGACTGGCCGCAAGATCATCGTCGACACGTACGGTGGTTGGGGTGCCCACGGTGGAGGTGCCTTCTCCGGCAAGGACTTCTCCAAGGTCGACCGCTCTGCGGCCTACACCGCGCGCTGGATTGGTCAGTAGTCGCTTCTATCTCGTGAGAACTTTAATCTCATTCCCACTCAGCCAAGTCCCTTGTCGCGGCCGGCCTTGCGCGCCGCGTGCTCGTGCAGCTCTCGTACGCTATTGGTGTCGCTGAGCCTCTGTCGATCTATGTCGACACGTATGGTACCGGCAAGAAGAGCGACGAAGAGCTTGTTGAGATTATCCGCAAGAACTGGGATCTCCGTCCTGGTGTCATCGGTGCGTCTGGTTTGGCCACATGTTGATATCGGTGTCTGATCGTGACGATTGCCCTTAGTCAAGGAACTGGATCTGCAAAAACCCATTTACCGCAAGACTGCGGCTTACGGCCACTTCGGTATGCCAGGCTCGTTGCTGCATTTATGTCATTCCTTCTCATGGCATTTCTTTAGGCAACCCTGCGTACAACTGGGAGAAGCCCAAGAAGCTCATTCTCTAGATATATCAGCTCGTTACGAGAGTGTTCAACACTATGCTTCAACTGCACGCATTGGAAGTTCATCCTTCCCATTATCTTTATTAGCTTTCCCGTCACCCTTACACATTACCACCTAGCAACTACATAGTAGAGCTGCCCCTGATGTACCCCCCGCGCGCACTGACATCCTTCACGCCCCTCATGACACTCATTGATTCCCTTCTGCACCTAATTGTTTTGGTAGTTTGGTTGTCGTAGTCGCATCTATCCTGTATAGCGTACTGATTTGGAATCGAAGGCGCGCTCAACCGCGCTAAATTCCATGTTTCATGCGAACAAGTTACCAGTTTTTGCGAACAAACATGGATGCGATTGACTGGTTATAAGTACTGTGCCTTTCGGTCCGCCAGCTTGTCACCAGTTTGCCTCCGGTGGCTTGCAATTGGTCGGAGATCCGTCCAAGATTCGATAAGATGTCCGTTCCGTTCCGGGGTAAAAAATTTGAGCAAATGTCTCCTTTACGAAAACAACCTTCCAGCTCCATCCAACGCACGTTTGTGCACCCTAGAAGGGCTTCTGTCCACGCCAAAAGGCGACTTTGCGGTCGTTCACCTTGTAAAACTCGTCTGTATCTATAGTCGATCATTTATTGGCCAGTGAGCGTACAATCCCGTTCCGATGTTGCTCGGCTGGACGCTGACAAGCCCAGTGTGTGGAATTTTAGGTCTGCTTTTGCATGATGCGAGCGTGGACGCTGCGCACGAGATCTGCGAGGGTCTTTCGTTGCTGCAGCATCGCGGGCAGGATGCGTGCGGGATCGTCACCTGCGGTCCGAAGGGGCGCTTCTATCAGTGCAAGGCGAACGGCATGGTCCGCGATGTGTTCGATGCGAATGCAGTGTCTCGTCTGATTGGCGGCATGGGCATTGGACATGGTGAGCTATGTATGGTCTTGTGCAGCAATATGTTCGCTCATATGTTGCGATTGTAGTGCGGTATCCGACAGCGGGCAGTTCTAACCATGCGGAAGCGCAGCCCTTCTACGTTAACTCTCCATATGGTATCGTATTCGCTCATGTACGTCCGGACACCCGCTTCTATACCCCTTCACTAACCGCAGATCCATGCAGAATGGAAACCTCATTAACACAGCGTCGCTGCTGCACTTCATGGACGCGGACGCGCACCGGCACATCAACACGTCCTCCGACTCGGAGGTTCTCCTCAACATCTTCGCGAACAACCTGCAGAAGACGGGCAAGTTCCGCATCAACGAGGAGGACATCTTCACCGCCATCGAGGGCGTCATGGCGCAGTGCCGCGGCGCGTACGCCTGCGTCGCGATGCTTGCGGGCTTCGGCATCATCGCGTTCCGCGACCCGAACGGCATCCGCCCCGTCGGCATGGCGTCACGCAAGACGCCGACGGGCAAGGACTGGCTCTTCGCGAGCGAGAGCGTCGTCGCGGTCGCCAGCGGATTCGGCGACTGGGAGGACGTGAAGCCAGGTGCGTGCAGTCTTCGCATTCTCAGGGGCGTAGGAACTAACTGGACGCAGGGGAGGCCGTGATCATCACGCGCACGTCCGTCTCGCGCCGCCAGGTCGCGCCGCCCGCCACGTTCGCGCCCGACATCTTCGAATACGTCTACTTCGCGCGGCCGGATTCCGTCCTGGATGGCATCAGCGTATACCGGAGCCGCATGGCGATGGGCGACGCGCTCGCCGAGGAGGTGCAGCGCGTGTTGGCGGAGAAGAATCTGTCCGTCGACGTCGTGATCCCCGTGCCAGACACGTCGCGGGTCGCGGCGTTGAACCTCGCGCAGAAGCTGAAACTGCCGTATCGTGAGGGGTTTATTAAAAACCGTTATGTCGGGCGGACGTTCATCATGCCTGGGCAGCAGATGAGGTGCGTACCCGCGGTTTGGGAAGTGTGCTTTGTCTGAGCGTCTTATAGGACAAAGAACGTCAGGCGGAAGCTGAACGCGATGGCGCTTGAGTTCATTGGGAAGAATGTTTTGCTTGTTGATGGTTCGTTGTTCTTCAACTTACTTAATCTCTACGTCGCTGAATACGAAGTGCAGATTCTATCGTGCGGGGCACGACATCGAAAGAGATCATCCAGATGGCAAAGGACGTCGGGGCGAAGAAGGTCATCGTCGCGAGTTGCGCACCGCCCATTCGGTAAGTCGTTCTTCGTCCTTGCTCCATGTCACTAGCTGACAGACTCGACCAGCTATCCCAACGTCTACGGCATCGACATGCCCTCGCGCTCAGAGCTCGTCGCGTACGGCCGCACCACCGATGAAGTCGCCAGCGCCATCGGCGCAGACCTCGTCATATTCCAGACGCTGGCTGACCTCACCGCGTCCGTGCGCCAGCTGAACCCGTCGATATCGCAGTTCGACTGCTCCGTCTTTACGGGCGAGTACGTCACCGGCGGCGTCGACGAGGGGTACTTCAAGCGCCTTGAGGCGCTGCGCGCAGACAACGTGAAGGGCGAGGCGCAGGTCGAGAATTTGGGCCCGCTCGCGGGTAAAGGTGGCGGCGGGGCCCGCCGCTCGGATGCGACCAACATGCATTCGCAGGTCACAGGGAACGGGGGGCCAATAAGTGCATCGGACGATACCATAGGGCTGCATAATACTTGGCAGACGAAGGAAAGCAGCTAACCATACGTGCAGAGTGTATGTTTGTGCTTCATTAGACGATCTTGCACGGCAGTTTTTGCATCATAGACTTTCCATGTGCGCTGCGCTGGATGGACCAAAGTGGACCGTCGGATTGCTGGTTGAGTTCCCATGAGGGTGACATCTTGATTCGGTCTTCGTACATATACTTACTCACAGACTGGAGACCTGAAGGCTCTGCATGCTTCTTGCAGCTCATACTGATGTTCCACAGTGACGTCCAACTCGCCATACCTAGTCGTATCCATGGTTCGCGCCAATAGGATTGCTACTCTCGCGCCTGGCTTTCATCTATGCTTCGATCGACAGCTGGAGTCCGGCTGATCGGATGGCGTCCTATTGAATCCCGACAGGTCGAGCATCTCACGAATACACAGTCGATACTGATCCTTGTTCTGCATATCAGGAGCTGTTGCCATGGCCATCCTCCTTGTACAGGAGCCCTTCCCCCTTCTCGGTTGTGTTCCAGGTCGTGATCAGCCATGGGTTTAACAACAAGCCAGCTTAATGCCTTGCTTCCGCTGGACAAGAGTGGCATTATCTCGACCACCATGGAGGCGATCTTGTATGGTAGGTAATCTTGAGTCACCGATTCACACACATGCATGGAATTTATTTCTTCATGCCTACAGGATTTTCTCTATTCATGTACGGTTTCACGTTATGGGTGCTTCTTCGCCACAAAGCTACTGGAAGAATCAACTGGCCTATGGTGGCTGTCGCCACTGCTCTCTTTTCGTTCAGTACGATGGTATGCGTGTATCTCGCCGCAGAGAGGATAACATTGACAACGCTGGATATCCAGCACATTGCTTCCGACATACACCGCATCATCCAAGGGTTAATCGATCACAGAGATACCCCAGGAGGTCCCACCGCTTGGTTCGAGGATGTTTCGACATTCACTTTCGTGTTCAAATCCGCCGTCTACACGTTTCAGACCTTAACAGGTGACGGTGTTGTGGTGAGCTCGAAACCCGCATCACGCGATTTTCCGCTATATCTCATATCTCTGGCGTAGGTCTATCGTGCTTACATGGTTTGGCGTTCCCTGTGGGTCGTCCTATACGGCGGGATTATGCTTTGCGGTGTTGCACGTAAACTTCTTCGTGTCAGGAAAAGCAAGCGGGCCTGACTTATTGATGTTCTGCGAAGTTACTGCAGTAGGCAGCGTTTATGCCTGTTCACAGGCCAGTCCTACGCAATCTGCGATTTTCCTCAATCAGACTGGCCGCTGGATCACATCATTCTACGCGGCTACTCTCGCGGCCAATTTCTCATGCACATGTGAGTTTCGAAATAGGTTCTTCGTCTTTCGTTGATGAGATACGTCTTAAAGCCGCCGTGCTGTACTGATATCTTCTATTCTTACTCAACAGTTTTATTAGCCTACCGGATATGGGTCGTAAACTCTCGAGTGCAACATTACTCCACGAAGAGTCTCATGCCCGTCCTGATGATCATCATCGATGCCGGCGCGTTGTACTCTGTCACGCTATTTACGACCCTCGTCTCCTTCGTATGCCACTCAAACGGGCAGTATATTGTCGTCGACATGGTGCGCAAGCGCCCCTCCCCATGTGAACGTCTCGTGTGCTTTGCTGACTTGACGGCGTCTTTTTGCTCAGGTTATGCCCATTATCTCTATTGCATTTTACATGGTGATCATCCGTGTCGGACTGGCGAAGGGCATAAATCCGACAACGGTCGCAGGGGACGTCACAACTCTCCGTGCGGCGCCTCTGGGAACATCTTATCGAGAGGAGGGCATCGCCATGCGCCCGATGGAGGTGAGGATCACGCAGTTCGTCGACAAGGATGATGGCCTGCAGCAATCGGGCCAAAGAAGCCGTTCGCCTGATACGATTTCTGGAAAGGTTTAATTGGAGGAAGTATGACTGGCATCTGCGTGATCCAGGCGAAACTTGACAGGCAGGCCTGCTAGTTGTATTATATTGTCCTCATTGACTTGGAGAATGTGGGTCGTCAAATCAGTAACTGAAGTGGGTATTGTGACATACAAATAAAGCAGGATTCACGGTGCGTCTCAATTGCCAGTCTTGTCAAACTCTCACCGCCGTCAAGTGCATGATTGAACCGCTCAATGCGTGCATTTGATTTCATAGGGTGGCGGGCGGCACACAGCTTCGATAACCAGAAGCTTCACGCGTATTTTCTTAGGTCAATCTCCCCTTGTTTCACGGAATTGCGGCAAGTCCATATTGTTGTTTACCTACAAGTTCCATGCTGAACTGTCTCAGCCTGTGACCAGCATATCTGGTAGCCCAACGTCGAAAAGGTATCCTGTCTTCGCGGTCAGACTACGGGTCCCGCCATTCAAGACATGGTAAACAAATTTATATGAATGCGACGTATGCGACATCACTAGCAAAATGTATGCATACAGGTCTTTAGTCGGCGCTAGACGCCATTTCTGCTCTTGCTTCTCTTACCTCTAGTGCAGGTACAT
Source organism: Hericium erinaceus (assembly GCA_006506795.2). NCBI lineage: Eukaryota > Fungi > Basidiomycota > Agaricomycetes > Russulales > Hericiaceae > Hericium > Hericium erinaceus. The sequence continues at coordinate 154,134 of SZZO02000017.1, read as the reverse complement.
CCACTATCATGCATCCTTCGCCATAGGTGCACTCCACTGATGCCTCATTCCCGTACGCAGCGTAATGTGTCTTCACTCGTGTGCGTGTTGCTTCTGGTGCCATCACCCAGCTCACAGGGGTGACATCCTTCGTGTCGTCCCAGCCTATGCTATGTACCCTCTCGAGTTTCTCAATTACAATGGCACCTGCCCACTCGGTGAGCAGCTCGATAAACCCACCCTCAACGTATGATGTATCCCATCCATCGACCCGGTTCATGAGAACCCGCCAATTGTGTTCACCTGGTTCCCCATAGACGACAAAGATCTCCGGCTCCAAGTCCAGATCATCGCAGGCGCGCCAGACCATGGCGTCGCTGCCTTTAAGGATGCCGGGTATGTGTTCCAGATTGTTAGAGTTGTCTACAGGATATGCATGCTCGAGGGCAAAGCCAACTAACCCGCCCGATGGCAGGAACTCGCGGTTGAGTAGCAGGTCGCTGAACGCGGCCTTGAACGATGCTAGAGTTGCAGCGTTGGAGGATGCACCGACCGAGTCGGACGTGATGGGCGGTAAGTCATCATAATACAAGTTATACGTCAACGTGAAGCGGTATCCCGCCGTCACTCGGGAGACTTCGTGCTCGACGTCGCTGAAGAACGCGATAAACCCGATCGTCGGCGAAGGTTGGTTTTTGACAGCTTGAGCGGAGTCGAACGTCCACTCTTTGCCATGGTGTCTAAGGACAAGGACGCCGCCTTCGTGCTGTGTTGGGAATACGAGGACGAGCGAGCCAAACATGCTTTCGCTGCGAGGTGTGTCTTGATGTGCTTTGAAAAACGAGTCTTTCCCTGACAAGGCTATTAGATATCCGTCAAGCAGCCGTACCATGACAGCTCTTCACCATATACGTTGAGTTTATAAAGCTCGACCTTCACAGGTCTAGGCGAGTCGTCACCGTCAAGAAGCTCTTCCCGAATGAATGTAATCAACTCAGTCCGCTCCGGAACAATGGGCGTCGAGAACTGGGATGCATCCAATTTTCCAGCCTTCCGATATGATTCGTCAAGGACATCTGATTGGTTGATACCGAACGATGCGGGCTGGCAGGCGCTTGCTAAGGCGACCAGTTGCTCCTCAGAGGCATCGGCGAAGTCTATGTAGCTGTGAAGTCTGCATCAAGACCGAGTCGATTTGTCAAGTATCAAATGGACTACCTTGGTGTTCCCTGGTCCAGGTAATGGAGTCTGAAGTCATCAGGAGACAGAGGCAGTGTACCACTGATGTATGGAGGTTTGTTGACAATGGCGTCGCGGAGAGGCTGGAGAAGTTCGTCACTGGCAGTATCGGACATGTCGTTCGTGAGTCTGTTCAGTAGCCTTAGGTCAGACAGGCTTTTATAAATGTTGAGCAGGGTTGATTTTGAGATGGCACAGCCATGCTTAGAGGCACAGAGCGGGCATTCTACCCAAGGGCTCTCATTAGGGGAGTACACACCCCGTGTTTAAGTCCCGTTTAACAGCTTATTTGAGTGCTGTTTTACTCGCTGTTTGAAGCGCGGCACGACGCGGCAGAGCTGTCTGACTTTCAAAGCTCGTTCCATTTTGGGCTTCGGTAATCTGGGTGCCGATCTGCACCGAGTCGCCGATGCATGGGCTCGGTGTTGTATCGTATCGTGCGCTGTCGTTGTCGACCCCATAGGCTGCCCAACTGTAAGATGAATGTTGCTACATAGACATCAGAAAACCATGTCTATTACTTGGAGGATGTTTGCGAGCAGAATATGAAGCTAGGCTATGCCTGACAACGTCAATAACGACGGCTAACCCTAACCCACATTTGAGGCTCACAGTGAGCCTCATTGAGCCTTACTCAGGCCTTATTGCATGCCCATACATTGACTCCCCGCATAGGGGACAACTTATTTCTTATAAACTATGTGATGCTTATATTATTTACGTCGACTGTCGACAGGATGAAATGCAATGCTACACCGAATGAGGTTGAACAAGCTGGCGTACACCTGCTTCGGCGACTCGGCACAGATCAGCACCCAGATTACCGAAGCCCAAAATGGAACGAGCTTTGAAAGTCAGACAGCTCTGCCGCGTCGTGCCGCGCTTCAAACAGCGAGTAAAACAGCACTCAAATAAGCTGTTAAACGGGACTTAAACACGGGGTGTGTACTCCCCTATTGTTACAGGGTGGCATCGATGACTCGGATGTGACCCGGATGCAAAACAATACGCCCGGGACGACACGAGCTTTGAAGCAACACGACACCGTCAACATACATCTGCATTGTTCAGATTTCATTTCAATTTTGTGGCTTGCCGCTGATCGTCATCAACTCACCGAGCTGCCTAGCTATCCTTCCCAGGTCTATACGACTCATTATGCTCTCGCCTCGAGGCAACTAGCGACGTAAGCTCTTTAGATCCATTACATACTACTTACAATACACATCTAGCCATTGTCTTGGAAGGCGATAAAACTGTTCGTCATACGTCCTACTATGTATCTTGCTTCCCCCCCCTTGCTAGGTCGTCTTCCTCGGCTTCAAGCTCGATCTGTATCAAACTGACTTCATCGACGTCTGTTCCAGTTCCATTTCCTAAAAACGAACCGCTTCCTGCTCATACGCCCATATTCTCTTCGCAATGCGTTGGGTCCTTGGTCACGACATGTCGTCTGACTACTTCGCAAAGTTCGCGGTCCGTAACAGGGGTGTTGTGAAAAGTCAGGATCCCGCAGATCGAGACGTCTCAACTATGCATGGCCAATGGGTCATTTTCAAGCTAGGCTACCAATACATGGGCTTCGGTCGTCCAGGAAAGCAAATTGGGATGAGTAGCAATGCCAGAGGGCGACAGGTGTTCTACGTTTATCAAGTCCGGGACGAAGTCCCTCCTGTCCTTCGTTATGGGGTAGACGGATGCCCGCCGAAGCATCAGTTGGAGACTCTTCGGCTGATGCATGGCGGGCGACGGGAGATGTGGTACCCCAAGGAGGACACATTGCCGTGGGATTCCCCCTTGGAGGCGAAGCTGCCACGACCAGTCGTTTATGAAGATGAAATTCCACGTTCTGCAAATCCTTCTCCATCAGATATGGAGGCTCAGGTGCCTTGGATCGAGGGAGGAATGCAGATGTTGCGTATTGAGGAGGATACCGAGGAAGACGCCAACACAGCGAGCAGTCTTCCAGAGACCATAGGTATCCGACTTAACCGCCGCTCTCGGGCTTGACATGTCAAATGACCGAAGCTCCCTTACAATACGGCAGTGGTGATGTAGCGAAGGCTTAATGAGCAGATCCTCGACGGACATATTCACGGGTTGCATTTCAGACCCGCATTGAAGTAGTCGGAGTCGTTCTGGATGCCACGGCACTCATAGAAGGGAGCTTGAATCAGAATTTGTCCATTCTCTGCCTGAATCGCATACATGGAGGTACATAGACCATTAGCCAGTCTACAGTCTAGCGTCGGAATCGGATATGGTTGCTATAATGCAAACCTCACTGTAAGAGAAACGGAGACGTGCCTCGTTTCCCATCGCAATCCAAGGTGTCTTCAGTCTGATGCGTGTCATCTCCGATCGCACGACCCATCTCACCGAAATGGACATCACAACACAGTTGAAATCACCGTACGCGTCTTTTGTCCCTCTCAATCTTGATAGCACCCTCACGATCAACGAGGCAACCTGGGAATACACAGTCCGTCCCCATGGATCCCACCACGAAGTGATAGACAATGACCCGCTCGTAATCTTCTTCGACACCACCATACACGATGTGGACCTTCGGAACCAGACGTAATTCGGTGCAGGCACGCCAGACTATCGCATCGCTGCCTTCAGGGATATTTGGGATGTGGTCGAGAGACTCGTCGGTGGGATAACTTCAAGAACCCAGAATTGGACAATAAATCTTCGAGTGCTGCCTTGAATAAGTTAAAGCTGGTGGTGCTCGTCGACGGACGAGTGATTGTTGACGATGGCTCGTCGGCATGGACGTCGTTATAATACAGGCTGTAGGTTAGCGTCACGCGGTAGCCAGCCTTGACAAGAGAGACCTCGTGATCGACATCACTGCGCGAGCGGTCGAAGACCAGCCTTGTCTGGCAATCGGATTCATGGCGTTATTCAGTCAAATGTCCACTCCTCCCCACGATGACGGACCATCAAGGCTCCGCCTTCATGTTCTGTCGGGAATACGATGACAAGTGCATGCTTACGCTGCGCGGAGTATCCCTGTGCGTCTTGAAAATTGAGTCTTTGCCTGCAACATTGGTCAGAACAGCACGACCTGTGTACAATCGAAAAAGCTCACCATACATGTTCAACTTGTACAACTCAATTCTCATGGGGCGAAGGGCGTCGTCACCGTCCAACAAGTCCTCTCGAATGAATTAAACCAGCTCGGTCCGCTCAGGCACAAGCATGGTGGAGAACTGAGAAACGTCCGCCTTGCCAGCCTTCCGGTACGACTCATCCAGAACGTCCTGTCTATTGAGACCGAACGTGGCAGGCTGGCATGCTTCAGCGAGTTTCGCCAGCTGTGGCTCAGAGGCATTAGCGAGGTCGAGATGGCTGCAGCAACGCCAACTGTATCAGGACGCTGGCAGCAGCTGCGTAGTGAAAGTAACTTACTTCGAGGACTCTTCTTGAAGATAGTGAAGCCTGAAACATTCTGATGACAATGGCAAGGTCCCACTGATGTATGGTGGCTTGTCCACAATAGCATCGCGCAGAGGACTGAGAAGGTCATCGCTGGATGGGATGGACATGGTAGCTGTTCATTGAGAATGATTTCGAAGCCTTCATATACTAATCGGTTTCGTGAAAACGGACGGACAAGTTTCATCCCATGGTCAAGCGCTTCCGGACTACTGTACGTGTCTTGGGCGCAAGTGACTCGCAGGCGAACAACAGGTTGAAACTACCACGAACATGCCGCGTTGCTCTTTATAGAAGAACTGCAACTGTGCTCGAAAGGAAGTCAATCAAGGAAAGGTTGGTACAGCAGCTTGCATGCAGGTTTCATACGTTGCAGAACCGCCTAGCTTTGATTTCGCTGTGTTTCCTGGGAACGATTGCTTTCCGTTGTAAAACAGAATACGACTCGCCTGTTCAATACATAACCTTGTGGCTAGCGGCCAAAAGATCGTGAATTTAATGAAGCGTCTTGAATCTGGATCATTTCAAAGTAGTTGACTTACTTTTAGACCTTTAGATCTCATCCAACGACGACGACGACGACGACGACTGAGTGTCGCCAGAAGAGACGTCAGCAAATCGACCTTACGTCACAGTCAGGTGACCTTGACGCGTCGCGAAATGTTCGTGACTGTTTGTTGATTTCTGCCTTTCTGCTCTCCTCTACCGACTTCCAACTCTTCCTTTCTCTTCTGTCAGTCGGCCGCATTTCTGTGGGCCAACTCCATAGTAACGGGCCCATATGATCCTTTTACACCTAGCCAGGTCTGTCTTGCTCGGCTGTCTACTGACGACCGCTTTCGCCCGGGAGTCGGCATGGAATGGCCATACACTACCAGGGTCAACCACGCCGAAGGCGTTTACACCTTACTATGTTCCATCTGGGGCCAAAAGCTATGACTCGTCGTCTCCTCTTGTCCACTACACCGGAAAATGGTCTGACTCGTACTCTGCAAGCTATGTCGGCCACTCGCTGAAGTCCACTACCCATCCAAAAGCTGCCGTCACGTTCACGTTTACAGGGACTGGCATCGAATGGTTCGGCAACACGGATAGGAAACATGGTCTCGCTCACGTATTCATTGATGGACAGTATGTCGACAAAGTCGACGCTTACAGCAGCGATACTTTTCGACAACAGCGGATCTTCTGGGACTTTGACTTGGTATACGGGAAGCACACGATCAAGATTGTGAATTCCGGCGACAGGAATGACGAGTCATCTGGGACTGTTCTCGATGTGGATGCCTTTGTCGTCACAAGAGGTTACGTGCCTCCTCGGCCTGTAGCTCTCGGGGAGAACAACCAAGCCTCTCTAGAGCCTGCTTCATCGTCACAGCCGAAAGGCCAGGACCTGGCAGATGCGGTCACTGTCTCAAGCGGCCCGCATTGGACATTGAACCAGCAAGGTACGACTGGGGTGCACGCGATGCAGCTGGCCATAATCTCTCCTTCGCATGCTATCATCATGGACAAGGTCGAGCACAATCCCCTCAGCATCGACGGCCATCCTGCCTGGGGTGCGCTGTACAATCTAAATACGCACGCTGTCAAACCGCTCCATGTACAGTCCAACTCCTTCTGTGCAGGCGGGACCTTTTTGGGGAACGGCACTCTGATCAACGTTGGCGGTAATCCCGTTGTCCAGGACAACACTGCGTCTGCGGATTTTGGCGATGTCGATGGTCTTCAAGCCGTGCGTATCTTGGAGCCTTGCGATTCTGAAGACGTGAATAGATGTGATATCTACGAAAACCATAGCCGCATCAGGATGGCGAGTCCTCGCTGGTACAATACTGCTCTCAGGATCTCAGACGGCAGTGCCATGATTATCGGTGGTGCGAAGAAGGGCGGCTGGATGAACAATGGCACGACCAACAACCCGACGATCGAGTACTTCCCGCCCAAGAATATCGCTGGCTCGAACGGTCTTGCTATTGAATCGCAGTTCCTCAAGGACACGCTGAACTCGAATTTGTTCCCTATCGCCTTCTCTCTGCCGGATGGCAAGGTCTTCATCGCGGCGAACCGGGACGCGATGATCTATGACTGGCAATCGAACACAGAACGCAGGCTGCCACAGATCCCGAATGGCGTGCGCGTCACCTATCCCATGACGGGCACCGCGCTGCTCCTGCCTTTATCCCCCGACAACAACTACACCCCGGAGATCCTGCTCTGCGGCGGCTCCTCCGTTGACGATACCAAAGCCAGCTGGGACCTCTCCTCTCAGGACCCTGCCTCGTCGCAGTGCTCCCGCATGGTGCTGAACGACGACGGGATCAACGCCGGCTGGCAGGTTGAGCAAATGCCCGAGGCGCGCATCATGCCCGACGCCGTCCTTCTGCCCACCGGCGACATCATCATCGTGCACGGCGGGCAGACCGGCATATCAGGATACGGCAATGTGAAAGACCGCATCGGCGGGTCCAACGCGGACAATCCCGCCTTCACGCCCGTGCTGTACAGCGCCTCTCAACAGGCCGGACAGCGCTTCTCGAGGAACGGGATGGACGGCGCGACGAGCAGTATCCCGCGGCTGTACCATTCCGTTGCGACGCTCACGCCGAACGGCGATATCATGATCGCGGGGAGCAATCCGAATCTGGATCGGAGCGAGGTGAAGTACGGGACGGAGTATCGCGTCGAGTGGCTCAAGCCGCCGTATATGTCGGCTGAGAGGCCTGTCATCTCCAATGCCCCCAGCCAGATCCATTTCGGGCAGAGCGTACAGATCAAGGTGCACCTTCCGGGAGCGAGCTCTGCGAGCTCAAATATCAAAGGCACGCCCAAATCCGCCCGTCCGTACGGATAGTTCTTCACTGACCGTTGTCCATCTGCAGTGAGCTTGATGGACCTGGGCTATGTGACGCATGCGGTCCATGCCAACTCTCGGCTCGTCTACCTGGCGACATCGCTGTCAGACGACAGGCGAACTTTGACGGTTACTGGCCCACCAAATGGGAACATCTACCCGCCTGGTCCTGGTTGGCTGTATGTTGTGATTGACAACGTCCCAAGTGTCGGCGTCAAGGTCATGGTCGGTAATGGCCAGAGCCCTCCTGTTGACCAAGGTGCATTGGCAAAGTACGTTGATTAAACCTGCCATGAGCATTCAACATACCGACTGACTGTGCACCTGTCTTTGTGTAGCTTGCTGCAAAATTCGGATGTGGACCAGTACGAAGAATCGAAAGGCAAGAAAGCAGACGATGGCTCAGAGTGATCGACTCGTTAACTTGAAGATTGAAGCTCGGTTCCCCACTCACTTGTCGCTGCGCACATCTCTATCGACGATGCGTCTTTTGTCGTGCATCTACTATCATCGCACGCATCCTAACCTACGCACTACTTACTCTTTCCCTGTCACGTCTTCTTGATCCTCATGTTGTTTTGATTTGTCGTCACCGTATCCATAATCATGGTATCCAGAGTGCCTTGCTCAAGGCGTAATTAACAACCGTAAACCGATACAACACGGGATCAATACAATCTGAGGGGGCTATATTAGAACGCCCTCTGCTTCATGCGGCTGCTGACCGTGCGCAGGCCGGCGTACACCTTTCCTGGAGGAGAACCAAGGATGAGAGAGACTATCGCGTCGCGGGCGATTTTGATGTTTTGGAAGGCGCCGAGGATGTGGATTTTACTACAGATTCTCGTCAGGACTGGTATATGTAGATGACGCGTATGCAAGGAGACTTACGTGTCGGCGAGGATGATGCGGGTGCGACTAGCGTTTTCGATGGTAAATTTGGTCTTGCCGTCTTGGCCGGCGATGCGACCTGGGAATGGGAGATTTAAATACCAGAGTAATGAAGGATCGAGTTCGACCTACCGATGGCACGAGACAAGTGGTCTCCATGAAGCGTCTTGACATCCTTGATCTCGAAGGAATCCAAGTAAAGATCGTCCAGCCGGAGAAGAGCAATAGCATCCTAGTACGCGGAAGCCGGATGAGACTTCGAACGGCACCGCAGAAGCAAGCTCTACATACGTTCACATCAAAGCCAAGAGCAAACGCTTTCACAAAGTCCGCTCCTTTCTGCAGAGACCCAACGTCCTTCGTATGCTTTGAGGACTATCAAGTGCGAACTTTTCATAAGTGCCATGCTGCGAATGAGCACTGAACATTCCAGACGTACCCGAATCTCCACACATTTTCGCTGCAGGTTCATGCGGACCTGCAAGCCCAGGATTTCCGTCAGGGGACCAAAAATATTGATCCAGTCCTTCTTCAACGGTGTCATGCGGTGCGGAGGCATGGTTATCCGCCTCGTCTCTGACTTCAGCGCCGATCGTGTCGCGGAGGCGGGTGCTGCAGGGAAAGATGGGGCCTCAGTCTGCACGGGGAGAGATGCGTTTTCGGTGTCGATCATAAGATCGTCGTCGTCCGTGGCTGCGGGGGCATCTGCTGGGGCTTTCGAAGATGGTCCACCTGGCTGGTCGATTTCGAGCTCGGCGTCGTCGTCCATCGCGGCGTCGTTATCGTCGGCGAGTCGGGGCTCCTTCTTTTTCGACATTTTGCGCCGGTTTTTGCGCGCGGGCGCGGAGGAGCTGGGTTCGGCATGTGCGACGACCATTGTGTGTGGATGAAGGGTTTGAGGAGATGAGTAGTTGGTGGTATATACAGCGTTGCCCTGCTTCAATATCGTCGTAGATAAATTTCGGTGAGAAAGGCAGCAGCCTTCAGGACGTTCGGCAAATGCCGAGGTAAGGCGTCCTTACGTTATTACAGTTCGCTCATCGAGGACCTCGACTCCCACCTTCCCGCTTTCCTTGCTTGTCGCATTGCTCACATCTCGGAGCTCTGGTCTCAAGCGATGTCTACCTCAATCTCTGGAAAGACACAAAATTTGAATGACGGCAGGACAGAAGGTAGTCATATTGCATTTGCATCTGGCTTACAGATACGCGTCTAACCCGACTACAGCTTTGCAGGCTCTGCTGAATTCTCTCTCGCCCGCAGGCCCTTCCAGTGGTCAGCAGGGCTCCAAAATCACGAGCGAGCAGGCTCAGAGACTATCTCAAAAACTTGATGAGCTGCTAGGCGACGTCGCAGGCCAGGCTGGACCCACCCAGCAGCGGAATGAGCGTGGTGAGGTGAGGTCTCTTGCTCTGTAGTTTCCTGTCGATCTCTCATACTCATCTATTTCGATGTATGAAATAGCTCTTGAATGAGGAGGGTCTACCCATCATTGACATCAGCGAGCCCATGACCACTCCTGATGCTCCTCCTTTTGACCCTGGTCCGGCTGTCGAAGAACCCGATGTTGTCCCACTTCGAGCCCTTTCTCCGCAGGAAAAGGCACAGCAACGTGCGCAGATGGAAAGGATTCTTGATCTACTCGAGGCGGAAGAGCAAGGGGAACTCGCTCGGAGTGAAAAGCTCGAGCATCAGCGGATGAAGGAGGAGTATGAGCAGCGCAAGGCAAATACGAGGAAGGAGCTGGAGAGGTTGAAGGCGGCGAAAGACATGCAGAAGAAGATGGGAAAGGCGCTGTTGAGAAATCTGTCTGATGCGAGGGAGAGGGAGGAAAAGGAGAAAGAGGAGCAGCTGAAGCGGGATTTGGAGGCGGAGGCGAGCAGAAAGCAGAAGAATCCAACGAAGAAGGTATCTTTCGCCGAGCTACCACATGAAGGCAAGGAAGACAAGGCCTCTACTGCTGGGCCCTCCAAAAGAAGTCCGAGGGGAGGCGATGCATCTGGTAGACTCCATGTTCAAGAGCAGAAAGCGACCATGAAAATCGATGTGGTCGAGCGGTTTCCGAGACCAATGAAGACCAAGGTCATGTCCCCTCCGCCGCCGGGCGATGAGTCGGACGATAACGTTCAGCTCGGCTCGCCCGTTCCTGCGGACTCGGACGAAGGCGAAGCCATTGTTTCCGATCATGACTCGGAACACATTCCAACCAGCGATTCCGACGATGAGGAACCCCGTTCGCTTGACGAGCCGGTCGTCGACGAAGAATTTGATTTCGACACCGTCCAACATCATCGAGAAATTGCGCTTGAATACTTCAAGAAGCGAGACAGTATCGGTGTAGATGCAGCGCGTGCTATGTCTGCGCATTCACATGAGCCTATGGACGAATGGGATCAACCTGTTCGTGTTCCCGTTTGTTTAAGGAGTATCATTTATTCAAAAATTTTACGTTACTAGGAGGTACCCCTCGAGGCGACATTGTCCAGTCCTTATCCGAAGCCACCTCAGTCAAAATTTAAATCAACAATCTCCCAATCTTACAACACAACGCTACCATCTGCCACACCGTCCACTTCTTTGGGTGGTTCCGTGCTTCCCGGCGCGAGCTCTACACTCAAAAGTGCAGTGCGAATTGGGAAATTGGAAGATGACAAGCTCGTCGGTGGCGAGGAAGGTGAGAGCGGCGAAGAGGACGATGACGACGTGAAGGAATTTATGGCCGCCCTGCGCAAGGGCGAGGTGACCAACGCTGGTGCAGAGCAGAATGCCGAGACATTGGTCGCCGCTCTCATGAAAGCATACACAGCTCCCGAGAAGAGCGAGGAGGCTGGGAAGGAGGCGTTGAAAGATCAATCCAAGGTCGAAGCTGCCCCACAGACAGAGGTGGAAATTCCTGTCCCCACACCTGCGCCCTCGAAAGCGTCTAAATTCAAGCTCAATCGCTTTCCCATCACCGCTCCTCGATCACCGTCTGACCTTTCAGATTCAGACCCCACCCCCATCTCAAACTCTGCGCGGTCGTCGCCTAAGCTCCCAACAAGCAACACCGTCCTCGAGCGCAAGCCCGGACAACCACCTAGACAAGCCCCATCTATATCATTCACGCCAACCCGTCCGCAGAACCGCTCGTCCTTGTCGCAAGTAGCTGCGAAGCCTAGCGGAATACCCGCCGTTGTCGAATCACCTTCGTTCCGACCTGCACACACAGGCGCGAAGTCAGCGACGAGCCAAACATCCACTACGCCAGCAGGCCCGTCGTCATCTCATCCACCCGCGCTTGGGCGAAACGTCGTGGCATCTCCCTCCTTCCCTTCCATGATCGTCGATTCACCATCGTTCCGCCCGCCTTTGTCCGCAAAAGCTGGTCAGATGCCGTCGATGGTGATAGATTCGCCCTCGTACCAGCCGCCGGCTTCGAGCCGTCCTTTGAGGCCTCCTGTTGTGATGTCCGCCGCGGTGCGGGAGTCCACCGGGCCTCGTGCTGGGGCACAGGCGTCTGCGCCGGAGCCTGCGAAACGCGCATCTAGGTTCAAGGCTGAACGATCGTAGGGATTGGCTTTGTGTGTACGATTTTGATTTGAATATATACCTACCATCCTTCAGTGGTCCCACTGCACAGTGGGCCATCGCTTTAGCGAAGCAAGGTTGTCTTCTGCGGGGGTGGCTTTGTGACGCCGTATCTCTCATATGAACGCAAGGCATTTTACTAAATTCTGGATCTTGTGTCGCAGACGCAGCTGGTTCAATTCAATTTTCTGGCCAATTGGTCGTCGTCACTATGCGAGATATCCTTCTCAGGTCCATACGACTCCTCGAGGCAACCTAAAAACGTAAGTTTTTCAGATCTATTACATACGACAATAGACATCTAGGTATCGTTCGGGGAGGCGGTGCAGCCCTTTGTCCTTTTGTCTTTATTTCGCGTGTAGCCTCTGTTTGGTGCGTCGTCTTCTCGCCTTCGAGTTCGATCCGTCTCTGACTGACATCAGCGACCTCTCGTCTGTTGATCTCTCGCAGAACCACGTCACTTCTTGTCGCACGCGTATATTCTCGTCACAATGCCCTGGGTCCTCGGCCACGACATGTCGTCAGATAACTTAGCGAACTTCGCTCTCCGTAACAAGATCCACTTTATGGACAAGGACTTCGATGTTTCCGGAATATTCGCTCAATTTGCTGTTTTTAAGAAGTGCTACGAAAACCTGAAGTTCGGACCCTTGAAAAAGCAAATCGGCATGGATAGCCATGGCAGGGGACCTAAACAGGTGTACTATGTACACGAAGTACGCGATCAAGAGCCTCCTATCCTTCGCTATGGGAAGGATGGATGCCCGACGAAGCGTCAACTGCAGGCTCTTCGACTGGCCCATGGTAGGCGACGGGAGATGTGGTATCCTATGGCTTACACGTTGCCATCGAACTGCCCCATGGAGGCCAAGATGCCCCGAGCTGTCATTTATGAAGACGAGGACCCACCTTCCGCAGACACTCCTCCGTCAAATGAGGAGGCTCATGCGTCGGGAGTTGAGGGGAAAATGCGGATGTTGCGCATTGAGGAGGGTGCTGAGGAGGATGAGGCATTGATGGCTGGTCCAAGCACTAAGATGGTGGGTCATCCTCAGTGACACACCGATAATCTTTGACTCAATTTTCTTACCTCAGGACGAAGGCGTCTGACGCCTGCTTGACGGGCTGTCAGGCAGTGAATCACCTGCGGCCAAATGATCAGTACACATGTTTCATTGTGTCGTCAGGCATCCAGACGTAATGGTGTACGCAGTTCAGTATGGTGTCATTGTGCCAACATATGTAAATAAACTCTCCCTGCCACAAGATGCACAATATGTCGATGAAATCGAGCAAAGCATCAGTGCATTGCCTCTGGGCAATTCTGAGCCGGTGAACATGGTCGTTTTAATCTCTAATCTGGCAGAGGACTCATATACAGCTAGCCTCGGGATGTCCACGATGCAGATACTGTACGTTCCGTTTGTGAGACCACGGAGATCACGATTACGTTGTAACCTTCATCGACAATTTGCTCTTCTGATACGTATAAGGTCGGCGACGAGGGTACGAGGAATGTTGGTTCTACGTGATTCATGCGCCGTTTTGGATTCACTATAGCGCTTAATTAGACAGATCGACTCATCATCTCTCTTCTTCAAGATCTGCCTGTGGGAGACTACTACCGCGAGGTGCGCCCACGTATAGTCAACCGCTTTCGATTACAACCACTTTATTCCAGCCATATCATTCTAACGACTTATGCCCTGGGTCCTAGGCCACGACTTGTCACACTCTGAAGTCAAAGACTTCGCGGTCTCCAGAGGCTGTACTTCCGATAGCCGTGTTGACATGTGGATGACCATATTTTCTGAGGTCGAGAAGATACTTCGTTATAAAGTCGACACGTGCTTCTGCCTTGGATGTCGTGCAGAAGAGATGAAATATGTTGTATACTTTCGGGCATCACGCCTGACGGATCCGACGTACAATCTTGCGACAGGAGTGCGTCCAACGAAGGAGCAGATTATGGGGCTGCGACGCCTGTTTGGACGCCGGGAAATGTGGTATTGGGATTTCAATAATGGTGACCATGTCACCCAGAAACCTCCGAGACCCGCTATCTACGGGGACGATGAACTCGACAAAGACATGGTAGAAGATGAGACGATTCGGGCAGGGATGGCACTGATGTCAGTCAAGGAGGAGGGTGAGGAGGGTGAGGATGCAAAGGAGTCCAACTCGAAGGCTGGCTCAAGCTAGGCGAGTAAATCGTGCACCGTCATTATCAACCTGAGGACTATCTGATATTAAATACAGTCCCAGATACTTTCGATGTCATATTTCGATCACGAGGGGCTTCGATTATAAGGAGAATAGTAAATACCTGGGATATGGTGTCTGTGTGTCGGCCTTAGTAGGACTGTATCCCGGAATGATGTACAGGCATGGAAGATATATTGAATCAGGAATCAATGTGAATATGAAAAATGACGATGCCTGCATCCTCGACTCTCATACCAGATTGCTAATAGAACTCTCCCGCCCTCAGTCTAGCAGGCTCAGAGCCCTTATTCGCCGGCGTTTTCCAGTATCTGGACAACGCTGTGTACAGCTTGCACACAACGGCCCACGAGAATAGTCCTGCATCATGCATATCGCAAGAGACTTTGTGCATCCAATATCGATGGCCTTGACCGTATGCATTGAGTCTATAACGGTCGCGACCCAGGCTTGTGAGGAGGTGCAAGACATCTTCCACCGCATAGCCGGGTGGCGGATGCACTTGCACAGCCAGCCTGTAGTCGTACTCGTCGACAGGATATTTTCTCGTCCGGACAACGACGGTGCAAGCGGTATTTGGGGTCTGACTTGCCGCGTGCAACTCGATGCTCACGGCGTGGTTGAAGTCCGTTTTGAGAAGCAGCGTCCATCGATTGCTCGATACTAGGCTTTGTTCCGCGTTGTCCTTGCATGGATGTGCGCAGAACTCGATGCTTCGGATCCCCTTGGGTAGATCGGCGAGGTCGAAGGATGATATGTCCCACGAAAATCCGGGTTCATGGAGCGACGACTCGAGGGTGTTTTGGGTCTGAGAAACATCGTTAATCCTCAGCGCCGCATGAAGGATAACTGGGGCCTTACTGAAGTAGCCATAGAGAGGATGCGGACAAGAGTGAGATAGGATGTGTTGATGAGATACTTGAGTTCAAAGGATGCGTACTTCGTCTGAGTGTGCAAGCGATACAGCGCCATGCTGCTTATATATGCAAATCTACAGGTCTTCTCTGTGGAGGGTCCAAGCAGAAGTAATAAGTATTGTGGCCTAATGACAATACAAAGTACAAAAACACGGCGAGAGTCAAAGCGTTACCATGTGGATACGTACGTATTTCATTATTGCCCTGTAAGACTGCTATTGTTGAAAGCTCGGGATAAAGTAGTGCCTTTGGGCGCACAAAAATGGCTGGTATCGATAAACCGGGACTTAACAATAGAGCGTCGAAATACTGGGAAAGAGACAAGGCAACTGTTCTTATTCTGCGATACGTAAAGCACAACGCACCATTTTTTTTTTGTCGCAGAGCGTTGTCTTGGCGGTCGAGAGAAAAGCGTAGCAGCCTCATGCCTGTACGAAAAAGGCGTATAGGTCGAGGTTCGAGGAAACAATCCATGGTTTATTCATGCTACAAACAGATGCTATGCGTAATGACGCACAGGCCCTCCAACCAGTCAAAAGACGTCACATCCAAGTACGTAGAACACACCTTGCATTTATTTCCATCTAAAGATACCATATCCACAACTTGAAGTAAGGTTGTTTTCCTCTATCCTCCGCGTTTCGAGTGACCTTGAGTTCGGCCGATGGTGTTGGATCCAGTCTTGCGCTGTAGATTCAATTTAGATACAGAATATATTCGCACTCACCAAACGTATGAAATAAATCCAGATTGTACGGCCCTCATGTCGCGTCGATGAACACAGTTGGTTGAAAGAAGCTCGACAAGCTTTGGCATGACGGTTTAGATGAAGGCGGCGGCCCACGGGTTCGGCGTACGGGCCGGACTTTGCCTCGCTTAGCGCCATCGGCCGAGCGCAACCGTCCGAAAAGTGTTTGTAGTATTGTACACTCGTAAGTTACGTTCGACTTGCAGCCTGACGAGGGCCTCCAGCCAGTGCTTCCACTGGTCACCTGAGCCAGCGCACGATCTGGTTTAGGCCTTGCTATGGCACATTGAGCTGGGAATGGAACTGACTGCGTCCGATTAGGATCAGTCTAAGTATGTCCTGTGCGGAGCACGTTCATTTACTGGATATCAAGTCTCGGGCTTGGACGATACGAATTTTCTAGCAGGTACGTGTTTCCAAACTCATGGTTAGGAATGTTGAATCGACGCTGAATATGACATGACAGATCCCGGTGCTGAAGGCCCTACACTAACAGCTAGAGCAGATCATCGTGCACAAGCTGGCATGGAGATGTGAGTGTCTTGGTCGCTGTGAGCAAGTCACTTTGCTTCATAGTTTGGCAGCATTTACCATCCGCCATCACGTCCCTTTCGGGCTCGCTAGAGGTGAACCCGCGACAGTCGCACTACGTGCATTCATCTGGCGGTCAGTCGTCCTGAATTTCGCCTAGTAAAATCCCTTCGAATGCACTATGCTCACGTTGCCACAATGTTTGGCCCAGAGTTTTGCCACCAGAAAAGAGGGACGAAAGACGACTTTCGGGTCTAAGGCTCATGATGCCTATTTCGAGGGCTAGGGACGGTGTCTCCCTTCGTACTAGCCGCTTCCCCAAACTATGGATTGTGCTTGTGACCTCATCAATGGCCAGCGCCCGGGAGAAGACCTGTGAAGATTTCCGACACCGTAAAAGCACAGTGGGGTCTACCCTGGTGGAATTACAACCTTGTATATGCAAGTAGATGCGCAAGTAGACGCGATTGGTGAAACGAAGCCCACTATGTTGTTCAGGAAAGGTCTACGGCTTTTGCCGCACGCATTGCCATGGCCTCATGCATCACACCCTTTCCAGATGAGGTTCTAGGGTCGCGTACAGTGTTTGCGGAGGAGACGAGTATGCGACCTTCGGGGCGCTCGGAGCGTATGTGGTCTTGTGGTCGATGCCCTTCTAGTCTTCGAACTGACGTCCTCCAATCATTGTCCTCCAGGCCCAACTCCAGCGCTAGCCAGGAAGACACGTGTACCAACTCCAATGATATTCAAGAAGAACAAGGTAGGAAAGGCAATTTTGCTGGATCCGATAGATGCTCACATCCCTACGTGCATTGTGTTCCAGCTTCACAACAGGCAGAAGACGAATACTTATGAGCATCATACGCGAGGTCTTTGTACCCGCACAGAGCCAGCAGCCGGATTCTCCGAGGATAACAACTGTGAAGCTTCATGGCGGCCTGCCTTTGGGGCATAATCGCAGAAGGGCGCACAACGCCGCCCTTGCTCTAGGAACTCGTGTTAATATCGCAGATACAGTGAAGGCTCCGCATTTGCTGAATTGGCATCAAGGCATCCGCATGCCTGCTCGGCGGATGAGCTAGGGGTTGCCGTCTGGTACAGTGTTCCTATGTACATTTTCGGGTATTATTTCTGCTGATCTGTGCGACCTTTACCATAGGTTTATGCGCTCGAGTCCGGCGGTCATCACGAAGCCCTTGATAATTTCCATTTGCGTTCCGTCACCGCATGTTCCACAAACCATATCTTCCGGCGCCTCGCTGACGGCAGTCTATCTGATGGTTGACTCTGCTCCATAGACCCGTGGCTAGGTTCCTTCTTTCGCGGAGTTATATTGAAATCTGTTCCTGTTTCTATCATCGGCAACTTACGCTCTACGGTTCGCACGACGACGGGGTGCAGCTCTTTCCAGTGTCATCGCCTGCCCTGCTCAATGATCCAGGGACGTTTTGATCGATTTCCTGATTGGTCTCAAGTATATCAATATTGCGACGCACACTCTGCCTGCTCAATTTTATGCTCTGAACGGCAGATTGACGTGTGAATTTTTGGCGAGAAGATATTTTCTATGGCTCGCCTGGCTGTCTCCATGGGCGACGGGGAGCGTCCAAGATTGGAGCTTTCTGCTTATCGTTGCGCCACGCCTACATCGCGGGCACCGAATGATGTATTGGCTGACGCTGAATCTTTGGCATCTTGATGCTAGATACAGCAAGTTAGAAGCTAAAGCTGGTTCCGCCACCAGCCCGTTCCCAATATCCTCCGCACTCTTGCCCCCGCAGGAAGGCTTGAACGTCTCCGAGATCGAGTTGTCATGTATGCTCCAGGTGTTCCACCCAACGTTGCAGTCTTGCAAGTTCCTCTCCTCGATGCTGGTGATTATTACTGACACTTTTTACGACAGTACTGGACCCCTGGTGAGTCATCTATAATGTCCTCGTCGAGAGCCGCGAAACGCAATTGGCGATTGTCTGAACAATAGATCTCCAGCTTCTCGGTGCGCTCTTTAATGTCGGGCTATTCGGCGCTTTGTCCGTGCAAGTCTGTAGGTGTTCCAACAGTCTGGCGTTATTAAATTAGACAGACTCATTCTTCCTTTTTCTCGAAAGATATCTATCACCTGCACTTCGTCAAGGATCAATGGAAAATCAAAACTGTTGTATATAGCATATACATATGGGAGTTGGTCCAGACGATCCTGATCATCCGCGATGCCTTTACGATACTTGGTTCTGGCTGGGGAGATCTGGCGAAGCCGTTATCCACACAGTTATTGTGGTTCAGCTTACCGATGCAGACTGGAGTCGGTATGCATATGTGCTTCTTCAAAATTTCCTTTCATACTGACATTCCCAATAACATCTAGTCAGCCTGGTGGTTCAATCTTTCTTCGCATGGCGTATCTTCATCCTTGGCCGATCCAAGATACTCGTGGCCATCATTGTTGTGGTCTGTTTCCATTCTGGATCAATGCCTTCCTCGTATTTTTATACTGTGTTGCAGATAGCATTGACCGCTGCAGCCAGTTCGTTTGCAACAGGAATCATTATTGAAACTAGGTCAAGTGATGTTGTTCACCTGCACCAGACTACATTTATCACAACGACTGTAAGCAATAATCTTGCTACCGCATTCTTAAGCTCATTTCTTCTGTCTATTCCCTTCTTGGTAAAAGTTGTGGCTCGTAGCGAGTGCAGCGTGCGACTTCCTCATTTGCTTCTATATGTGCTGGTTTGTAAGTTCTGCATAATTCAGACCTCGTAGACGACAAATTCACAGAAATCTCAGCTTGGAATTGCTCGCAGACGCACAACATATGAAAGGACGAGCAACACCCTCACACGCCTCATACTCCTTACAGTAGGGACGGGCGTTTTGACTGGTGAGTCCTCGCGCAATTCAAGCGTGATCTGAAGTCACATTGCCATCGTAGCTTGCGTTTCTGCCGTAGACTGCGCATTCTTTCTCGCCTTTCAGGAAAACAACCTTCATTTCACTCCTGCTATGATCCTCGGGAAATTGTACTCAAACTCACTCATGGTTCTCCTCAATAACCGTCTCCGGACACAGCTCGCGAACAGTGGTTTGAGGTGGGATGAGCAAAGCCCTGAACATTTTTCAGGCGCCGATGTGTTCCTCGGCGGACGCCGTTTCACTGCCGGAGCCCGACGCATTGATCAGAATGGACTGGTCAATGTCGAACCTCACGGAATGATGGTACGCGTGGAGGTGCAGACGGAGGAACACCACGAGATGGAGATGGATAACATGACGGTGAGTTCCTACCATGTCAGAATGTCTGAAGTGTTATTCACCATCCTTTTAGAAACAGGTGCATCCCGTAGACACGGTGCAGTCCGTTCTTGATTCGAAGGTCGGGGAAGTGTAGTCACAAGCGTTGTATGGACAAGGCTTCTGCGAGACGGCGTCCGGGAAACCCCGATATACGCGACTTTCTTCTATGTTGCTTCGGTACTATTTATCAGCCTCAGATGCTGAGCATTGGATGCATCCTGGTCGGCAGTCGGCGGCTTTGCGTTCTTGAGGATTCTGCTTCTACTGCGGCGCTGTTATGGCAGCAAGCGCCTTGCGATCACACCCAGTATCCTGGGCCCGGGATATTGGCAATCAGCAACGGTTCTTGCAAGCCGCCATACTGAGCATGGCCCTTCCAGTTATCTCTACCGATTTCTTCGCCGTTCATTCTATCGTCAATTCTTCCGGCGCTCGATTGGTGATGACAGCTGGAACAGATGGGAGAGGCCAACTTGCAGAACACCTTCCTTCTCTATCTCCGTTTCTAGGGTCCCACTCTGAAGCGTGTGAGATCCATTCCAAGGCGCACCCGGGTATTCAAAGGTTCTGAGTACCCTCGTACCTACATCAGTCGACCAGTTCGATGGTAAGTTCTCAAGCATCAATGCTAGCATCAAATAGGGTATAAAGACCATTCGGAGACCGTATGCCATCCAAGCAAGCAAACCTCGAGCATTGTCATGCCTTCGTGTACCCAAGCCGAGTTCGTCCAAACGACATTTGACTACTTGATCATCGGTGGTGGCACGGCAGGGCTCGCCCTCGCAGCTCGGTATGTTTGCAACCGTCCCGTCGATCTTCGCTGACCTTATTGACGGACGAGGATAGCCTGAGTGAGGATCCGAGCGTCGTCGTCGGAGTGCTCGAGGCAGGAGAGAACCACATTGACTCTCCGGATATCCAGTATCCAGGTCAGATTTTAACTCATCCATAAAACCCCCGCGATGTACTCAAATGACTGAAAAACTAACAGGCCGTGCGATGACAAACATCGCAAATCCAAAGTACGACTGGACGTTCTTCAGCACCCCTCAAAAATATGCGAACGATCGAAACATTATCCAGCCCCGCGGAAAAGGTCTGGGGGGGTCGTCCCTGGTAAGATTGTAGGGCGTACTCACAAAAGTGTATATGCTTATCGTGGATACACCATCTAGCTCAATTTTCTGGTCAATGCGCGCGCATCCAAGGCGGACCTCGACGCGCTCTCCACACTCGGAAACGAGGGGTGGAACTGGGAAACTCTGCTTCCGTACACAAAGAAGGTCGGTTGAATCGAATTTTGAGATAATGAGTTTTTCTTTGAAAGGCTAGACTCGTATTTCAGAGCGAGACGCTGGTCCCTTTGATGGATGAAGCACTCACCCAATCGTACTCTCTCCCGGACCCTCAAATACACGGGGTCAACGGTACGCATCTCGATCTCCAGGCCGATTGAAGCACACAATATTCACCATACCCCACATTCTTAACAGGTCCTATCAAGAAATGCTATCCGGTCTGGTGCGATCCTTTCCACTTTTCAGTCATCAAGTCGTTCGAAGCACTCGGAGTTCCCTGGAACAAAGAGCCTGTAAGTCTTTGATCTTTGCACTCATGGAACACAATCATATGTAGATTCGTAGGGACGTGGAAGCAACATAGGCTCGTCAACTACCCTGACGACCGTAGACCCGGATTCTGCGACTAGGTCGTATTCAGCAACTGGTTACTATGCGCCCAACGTGCACCGCCAGAACTTTCTTGTCATCACAGGCGCATTCGTGTCCAAGATCGTCTTTGAAGATGCCGAGGGCGGGCTGAAGCGAGCCGTTGGTGTCGACTTTGTGCATCAAGGGCAGCCGTTGAAGATACGAAGTGTTCGGAAAGAAGTTGTTCTCTCTGCAGGTGCGTCGTCACTTCTGTGAAGTTGCATAGCCTCATCTGACGTACTTGCTTCAATTCTAGGCGCCATTCAGACTCCTGCGCTGTTGGAGCTGTCTGGCGTTGGAAACCCACAATTCTTAAAGAAGCATGACATTCCATCCTTGATCGATCTTCCTGGAGTAGGCGAAAATCTTCGTAAGTGTCGTTTGGTCCTTGACTTGGAGAGCGTTGGGCTCAAATCAGAAAAGAGGACCACGTTCTTGTGTGGTGCAATTACGAGGTGAAGCCGACATTGGAGACATTGGAGGTGCTCCTTGACCCCAACGCCTTGGAAGAGCACATGACGCTTTAGTATGCCCTTTCGTATGCTACTGTATGTCCCGAAATTTTAATCAAAATATTTATTTCAGTAAGGAAAAGAAAGGAATAATTGCAAGTTCCGCCGTCCACACGTTCTCTTACCTACCCGCATCTGCATTTATCTCGCCAGAACAAATCAAACAGTGGGGGAGTGAACAGGGAGAACATGATCGAGCTGAGTCACTGGGAATAAAGAAGCAACACGAACTCATCCGCTCTTGGATTTCCGACCCTCAACAAGCCACTGCTGAGTAAATATCGACATCCTCGTGCCTCAAACGATCTTTCGTACTAATATAATGCCAACTGGCATTTCTAGGATTATATCCCAGCCTGGACACTTTATGTGGCAGCCGAAGCCCGGAAAGCGCTACTTATCGTTTGCCGTCAGCGTCACACACCCGCTCTCCCGCGGATCTGTGCACATCGCCTCCGCAAATCCGACTGATTCTCCCGCCATTAATCCTAACTACTTCAGCAATTCTGTGGACCTCGAAATTGTCGTCAATGCTATAAAGTTCGTCATGCGGGTGGTGGAGACCGAGCCGCTGAAGCAGGACGTCCTTGGTCATGCCTCGCCAGCCACAGATGCTACCGATGAGGAGCTGCGTGAGTATGTGAGGAACACCTTTGGCTCCTCTTTCCATCCCCTCGGGACAGCTGCGATGCTTCCGCGCAAGGATGGAGGCGTCGTTGACTCCAAGCTCAAGGTCTATGGGACGGCAAACCTGAGAGTGGTGCGACTTTGCGCTTATTGCTGCATATGAGGTATTTACTGATCGCCATTTTCCCATTTAGGTTGACTGTTCGATCTTGCCCATGGTGCGTATGCCAAGACTCTGAGAGAATGGTCCTTGTCTAAGGCGCCGCAGGAAATGTCTGCTCATCTTCAGGCAACTGTATACGCCTTGGCGGAGAAGGTATGACTTTTTGCGCAATATAAAGGCTCGTTCTAAAGGGTCCCTAACAGGCTGCCGATATTATCAAAGCTGCCTCTACAAATTCCAGGCTTTGACACACACCAATTTCGATCCAGTGGAAGCTGTATTTTGATATGCGAGAGTTTCATCAATGTATGTAACATGATACTGGTCCCATGTTTAGTCCCTATGCCGTAGAATGCAGTTGAATCATGATTCTCATTGAAAAGTCTCGAGCATGGTTCAAGTTCGATAAAATGTTGATACAAGTCTTCCTAGACGGCGATCGGAGTAGTTACATGACATGCGTGTACGTAGCGTAGTTTATGCCTGACTACGTAGTACGAACACCGCTATGTTCCTTAATGGGACCGCTGCGGAATATACTTCCTTCCTTCCTTCCGTCGGCCGGTGCTAGTGGGCCGCATTTTGCCGCGTCATGTCGCGCGTCCGACTCGACGCGTTATGATTTTTCGGACTGCACTACAGTAGCTGCGACAACCGTCTTCACCTCCAACAGGCCCCTGCTACAAGGATTGACGTGACTTCCTGTGCCAAATTCATGTGCGAGGCTCCTCTGAGGCCATAGGTCCCGGAGAACTCGCGATGCACTTTTCACCTACCACCGTCTTCGCCATCGCGACCCGTGTCTTGGTAGCCATTTGCACCCGTACATTCTTCCAGCCCGACGAGTACTTCCAATCGTTAGAGCCTGCGCACAATCTGGTCTTTGGCTATGGCACGTTGACCTGGGAATGGGTTTCACCGCGTCCGATTCGGAGCATTCTATATCCTGCATTGAACATACCCATTTACTGGATATTGAAGGTCTTGGATCTGGACGATACGACACTTTTGGTGGGTACGTAGTCCTAGATCTATGGCTAAGGATTTGTCGTTGACTTTCGAGATGTCAAATCAGATTTTGGCACCGAAGGTGCTACACGGCATACTGGCAGCTGGAACAGATATCTGGGTGCGCGAGCTGACACGAAAAGTTGTTGGTGAGCGATATATCTCGGCCACTGTAAGCAAGATAGCTTTCAGGAGATCACCAACTCATGATTCTCGCAGTACTTTGTGTCCTTGACCAGCTTATTTCACGTCCTTGCCTTGTCTCGGTCGCTCTCGAACTCTCTGGAGACAACGCTTACGACAATTGCGCTAAGCTACTTCCCTTGGGATCCAGCGATGTTCGGTAGAAGGTGAGATTCCTATGGACTGATCTTGAGCTTTCGTCTAAACTCAAATACACCATAGATATGACCGCCGACTGTTGCTCTGCTTTGCAGCACTCGCGTGTTGCATTAGGATCACCAACGTAGTGATATGGGTGTTCTTACTGTCCCATCTACTTTGGCGTCTGCGCGTGCAGTCATGTCTGCTCCGCGCATTCCTCATTGACCTTTTCGCCATTGGGTGAGTATTTCAGTGCCGCAATAAGTGTCCTGCATTCGCTCATGATCACATGTCATATGAAGATCTATGGCCATATTTACCCTCTTTGTGACGGACTCCATGTACTACGGACGTCCCGTCCTGACACCGCTCTCATTCCTCCTGACTAATGCTTCCTCCATCTCCCTGTTCTACGGCACATCACCGTGGCATTACTATTTCACGCAAGGCTTGCCCATTCTTTGCGGACCTGCGCTCCCTTTTGTGTTACATGGCGCATGGCGCACTGTTCGCCCCAGTGACACTCAGAGGCCTACTCCACCACAGACCCTGCTCCTCGCGCTCATCGGGTGGACGATTGGAATCTACTCGTTGGCTGGGCACAAGGAATGGCGATTTCTCCATCCGATCCTATCGCTCCTGCATATACTCGCAGCCAAGTCCCTCGTCGACCTGTACTACGCACATCGCGTCAATTCCGACCCTAACGCCCCGGGACCGTCTCGCTTCGACAAGAAGACTCGCCTCCCAATTCGCGCGAAGCACATGGCCCTACTTCTTCTCTCGATTCCACTGAGCATCTACGTGTGTTTCTTCCACTCGCACGCCCAGATCAGCGTCATGCGTTATCTGCATGACCTACCGTCTGCAGAACTGAAAAGCGTGGGGTTCCTCATGCCGTGCCACTCGACGCCGGGACAGGCGTATCTCCATCGCAAGCTGGAGCCTATGGAAGGCAGGCTGTGGGCGCTTGGATGCGAGCCGCCACTCAAGTACGTACCCCCTATCCCGAACCAGCCCCGAATAACTACTAATCGTGCAACTAGTGGCCAGGACGTGGCGACGTACAAGGACCAAACGGACGTATTCTACGAGTCTCCGCACGCGTACCTGACTACACACTTCCCGCCACACGTCGACGCCGCCTTCCCGCCTTCTCCGTATCCGCGCACAATCCCTGGGACATCGCCACCCGAAGGCGAGATGGCGCCCTGGGCACATGAGTGGCCAAGCCACCTCGTGTTCTTTGGCGCGCTGCTGAAGAGCGAGGGCGTGGAGGCCTTATTGGGCAGATTGGGGTATCGTGAGGTGTGGCGGGCGGGGAATGGGCTCGAGGAAGATTGGAGAAGGCGAAGGGGCGTGAGAGTGTGGAGGTGGGAGCCGTAAAACGCTGCTTTAGCATAAGAACGCAGCGATACTCAAGGAGAATAAGATGGCATCAGCGCATGCTTGCTAGAGCACCATGTTTGTCTACGATTGCGCTGTCAACTGTATTGTTGACAGTAATAGTCTTCGATCGCCCGCAATAAAAAGCCTCAAGCGATCCAATGATGTTCGATGATCGTGCACCTGCATGACCCCTTCGATTAACGAATCGATGATGTCAGTAGCTAAGCCTATAAAACCTAAGTATCTTGAGTCCAACTAAGAAACTCATGAAGCCCTCGAGGTATCTTCGTCGTCTTCAAAAAGCAACCGAAAAGCCTTGCAAACACCCGTGTCACTAGCATCGACATCCCTGTGCCAGACCTGCCCGTCCCTCACAAACAGCTCGCCCTCCGCCGGGATGCTCATATCCGCATTCTCAGGCGGATCCGGAATCGGCACGAGCGGCGTCACAACCTCGAGCAAGCGCAGCACGACGATACGCCTGCCCTCATGCTCCGGCAGCGTCGACCGCTCAAAGCAGCACTGCGCCTTCCCTACGCAACCCCAACAAGCACATCAGCACCACACCAACTAGAACGCGCACAGACGCATGGCCCACCAGTATACAGCAGCGTGCTCCCGGAGCGCATGGGCTGCAGGAAAACCAGCTGCCGCCGCGCCCCCGCGCCGCGCACCCACATCAGCGTATCCTCGAGCGCAAGGTCGAGCAGAAACGGCCGCCCGACGCCCACCGCGCGCTTCACGCGGTTCTCCGCCGCGCCGCGCTGCGCGACGCGCGCGAGCAGCGCGCGGTCGGCGAGGCCGTCGCGCAGGAGCAGCCGGCGCACGGCGGGCGCGCGCGCGAGGCGCGACAGGCGCATGTGCCACACGAGGCCCGCGCCGTACGTGAGGTCGCGCCCGGCGGCGAAGGACGCGGGGTCCGCGCTCGGCGTGATGCGGAAGCGGATCTGGGACTCGAGCGCGTCGTGCGGGTCGGTGTGGTAGTAGAGGAAGCCGCGCGTGCCGGGTGGGAAGGGCCGGTGCTTGTACGTGTGCGCGGCGGTGGGCGGCGGGCGCGGGCTGGAGGTGAAGAAGAGTTCGAGGAGGACGCGTGGCCGGGCATCGTCGGCGGCGACTCTGCACCAGACGCGGGTGTGCCCGACGCCGGTGAGGTCGATGTAGCATGAGCTGTCGAGGCGGTTGGGGTCGAGCGTCGTGATCGTTTTCACCGCGGCGCGGCTACGCAGTTTGCCTTCTTTGGTCAGTGCTCCTGGGAGGGCCGGGCTTGCTCTAGGGGAGGCGGCCTGTGGTTTAATTAGTTCGCGTGAAGCCAGTATGTTTATGAGGATGAATGCGCATACGGGTCGTGATTTTGATTTGGTACGCAGCTTCAACACATGTTCATTGTGAACCGTACTCGTGGACGACGGCTCGGGAAGAGTCGAGCTCCACCTTGATAGATGTGTGGCTAGAATCCTCTTCGAGGATGACGTTGGGCCGGAGGAGACAGCCATCGTTGCCCAGCGAGATGCACATTGTCTCAACCTAGATGTCATATCTATGAGAAGAGCCTGTGACCGACATCCTTAGTTTTGGAGCCCATATTACGAGGCAGATCATGGAGGGCGATTGAATATAACCTCACCTGTGCTCTTGGAAACGAATACTTGGAGCCAGAACTGACGCGATATCGCTGAAGGAATCGAATTCAACTCATGAGGCAAGCTGGGGACAGGCAGCGCCACCCTGTCGGAGCACTTCAGATGGTCTGTCATAGTCCGTCGTACGGTATCGACCTACACAAAGAACGGTTGTACATGTACATTCTTTGAGGATGTCTGTGCAACTCAGGCTTTCCCACAAATTCAGAGTCATATGGAAAATAAGGAAAGACGAGGAACAACGGGGTACGATAATTGGCATGCAATAGAACAGGTGAACCGTAGCTGATGGAAATAGAAGCATTGAGTATGGATATGCGATTGTAGATACCAATCGGTCTGGTCTAAGTGGTCTACTGTGTCCCTTAGGTCCATACTGCGCTAAGGAAACGAGACACACAACTACCGGCCGATCTTCAGACGATGCGCGCGGGATGCCTACGAAAGGACAGCGCGTTAACAAATCAATCACCCAGCGCGGTTAAGACCAATTCAGCATACCTTTCGCCTCTTCTTCAACCTATCAAGAAGAGGATCAGTATTAGGCGACGGTGCGGACGGGAACGATCACCCACTTATGCTTCTTCATCTTCTTCCTCCGTTTCCTCTTCGTGCTGTCCATATCAACCACCACTCCCGCCACCGACACACGCCCCTCGTTCACATCTAGGCCCATCTTCTGCAGCGCCGCATCCCAACTGAGTGTGCCACCAACCCTGTTCATGACGAGCGCCCTCGCGAGCTGCCGCGCGGCATCCGCGTCTGCCTCTGGTGATGCTTCAGGGACCTCATCAAAGTCGGTGCCGGTCGAGGCAGACGCAGGCTCGTCCCTGCGCGCAGACGTGCGAGCACTCGTCTTGCTCAGGGACCCAAAGTCGAAGGTGGGTGCCGATGGCTCGAACAAAGCGGACGTCGGCTGGTAGAGCGAGAGAGGGCGGTGTAGGGAGAAGAATTGATGGAGCTTGAGATCCTGCGCGTTCAATGGCGGATAGCTGGGCAGCGGGGAGAAGTGCATGGATGGCGCAGTGAATGACGCAGCGTGCTTCGGCGGCGCATCGGTGCCCTGAGCCTGCGTCACAGCTGGCACCGAAGATGGCGCGTCCTCGGCGGATTTGGATGCGCTTGCTGGCGAAGAGGCATCGCTTACAGATGCGGAGGCGTCTGCTCTGCTAGCCTTGCCATTGCCGCCGCCCGAGGTGGTGGGCACGACCTTTGATGGTTTGGCCGAGTTGAAGTAGCGCCCGCCGCCCGACTTGGAGGAAAAGAAGGAGTAGGATCTGCGCTGGGAGGTAGAGGGTATTGGACGTAGAAATCGTGATAACATCGACATCTGGGGGGAGAAGACGAGGACAGGGCCTCGTCGACGGTGGATGAGCAACAGAAAACGATTCGGGCAGTCGAGAGCTAGCGGTGGTTGAATCCTGTGGCGGCTTGCCGATGGACCGTGGACATGGTGCGTGGACCAGCACTGACGCGGCTGGATGACGCTCGCGGCCCAATTCGGCGCCCACTGCATTCAGGCGCTCGGAAACCGCGTCCGCTAACACCCATTCTCTTCAAGCTGTCTATCTATTCAGACCACTCGCTCCAACCCCCGCATTTTCGCTCCTTATCATAAACCGTCATCTTCTCTCCAGCTTAATTCCTCGTTTTCGGAATGGCGTCGCCCACAGACGAGACTGTGGCTAACTTGAAGTCTGCCACCTCTGGATTCGACTACATATTCAGTAATGAAATTGTTCAGGCAAAGGAGGTTTTCCAAACAAGAGACTCGCCATTTCATGCACTAGGTCTAGGTGTCTGCGCATTTATGGAGGCGGCTCTGGGAATGGAAGTACGTATTCAACGGGATCACACATGCACAGAATACTTATATCAAGTCCGCAGACGAAGCTTATGGCTGAAGCCAGCAAGCAGCTCACGCAAGCTGAGGCTGGCGCAAAGAAGCAAATAAAGCTGCACAAGGGCTATAAGCATGTGGGACGTTTCGCTCCCGGCACGGAATGGGAGCTTGTCCATGCCGACATCATCATCCTCCTTGGACTGACAAATGCGTTGAAGTATGTGCCACCTATCCCATTTTGTTTCGCGCCTAATAAGAACACAGCGAATCATATATGGGCTATCTACAGTGTCTGTGAGTGTGCTGTGCTTCTTGCCGATGTTCCTGCCTCATATCTCCTTTAGATATGCTCTAAACAAGTGAGATCATATTTTGGAATCATTCTTCCTCCCGTTAACACAAGCGCCCTTCAAGCGCGCATGGCAAGTTTCATAAGTAAGCACTTAGATCATTCAGAGTCCATCTTACCTGCCATGATTGACGCCGCACCCTAAGGCTCTACAAGACCGTGTACCCCCACGGCGTCGACCAATACGCGACGCCCGCCACGTCCCGCGCACCCTCGCCCAAGCCCTCCATTGGGAGCCTGAAGTCCCATCTTAGCACCAAATCCAATGCCACGAGTACCACCGTCGCGCCGTCGGCCAAAGCACCGTCCATTTCCTCGTCCAAATCGGGGTTCTTCGGGCGGTGGGGCAGCACGCTCAGCATTCCCTCGCGAAATGTGTCGAGAGCGCCCTCACCGGCATCAACAACACCTGCGGAGGACGGACCAATAGAAGACCTGATTATGTCCGGCGCTGCGTTCGGTAAGTTTCCATGTTGGCCATCATACTTATCTTGTCTGACTGCATGATCCAGGATACGGCTTATTTAATTTAATACTATCATTGCTGCCTGCGAAGGTAAAGTGCGTAATAATGTTTAGTTTGCATTTGCAGAGCGCGTTATCTGACTGAAAGTAGGAGTGTGGTCGGCTTCTTCGGATTCAACCACGATAGAAAACTCGCGCTGCAAGCCCTCGCCGTATCAGCAACGAGGAACGATGTACACTCGGTATTTGCGGGGTATGTCGGCGTGGATTTCGCCTACGTCTGCTTCGAAAGACTAACCATGAGTTACAGTCTTGCGCTCATGTCATATCACGGCGTTGTGTTACTCATGTCTGGATATCAAGCGAATGAGCCGCGCATCCTCAAGCAGTACAAAATCATTGTTGACAAGTGAAGCCTTCACTTGTGCAGTCTTGTATCCATGCTGATGCCCGCATACAGACTAGAGTCACGATACCCGACTGGCACGCTTTGGATATTGAACCGAGTGCGCACGATCGGGAACTTTTCTCTGCTTCTACTTACCCTCTGAATGCGCAGGCGAAGATTATGCGGATGTCAGGCGATGCAGAGGGTGCCATCAAAGTGCTACAGAGTGGTCTCGAACCCGGGCGGCCGAGTATCTTCGTGCAAGCAGATGCCTTGGTAATTGCTCTCAGTAACTACCAGGCGACTGGGCAACTAACACTTGCTGCATTCAGTTAATCTTCGAGCTTGGCTGGACACTTCTGGGACAGCGGCGATATCAGGAGGCAGCAGACACGTTCATGAAAATGACGGAGATGAACAGCTGGTATATATGCTCTGTTTTTCCGTGACTGTTTGGTATCTGATCGCCTTTGTGTGCAGGAGTCACGCCACGTACTACTTCATCGCCGCCGGCTGCCACTGGCAACTGAAAAACTACGCCGAGGCACAACGGCTGATGGACACCATCCCTTCGCTCATGGACAAGAAGAAGATTGGCGGCAAGGATCTCCCTACCGAGGTGTTTATCAAGAAGCGACGTACGTTCTCTGATTTGAAAGCCAATTGCAAAAGAAACTGACTTTCTTCATAGTGGCATTCTATAAGGGCAAACAGACTCGGTTGACTGGATCCGAAGCAGACTTCGTGCAGGCCGTGCGCATATGTCCTGCGGAAGGTGAGCCATCTCGTCTCCTGCGTGCTTAACGTCCTAATCTCGGTCTTCCTTAACTAGAACTCGCCATCTGTACGCATCCAACTCGACTCTAACGCGAGACCACATACTGACTTATTTCAGTCTGGAATACTCACACGCGGATAAGCAAAGAAATAGCGGAAGGCCACATCCGCGAATGGCTCGCGCTCAGCCCGCCCTGCGACGTCTCCTCGCCCTACGCCCCCACCACGCCCGCGCCCACCGACCCGTCCCAGCTCCTCGACACGCCCGACGAGCTCGCGCTGCGCGCCCTCCTGCTCGGCATCGTCCACCGCACAGTCGGCGCCTACCCAAGCGCGCGCGCCTTCCTCACCGACGCGCACTCGCGCCAGCCGCAGCTCGCCGTGAGCACGTGGATCGGCGGCGTCGCGCTCTTCGAGCTCGCGGTGCTCGAGCTGAAGGAGGCCGCGGAGGCGGAGGCGGCCGACGCGGCGGCGCTCGTGCGCGAGGAGCGCGAGGACGGGTGCGCGCCCGGCGCGGAGGTGTGCGCGGACGAGCGCACGGTGACGGAGGCGACGCGCGAGCGGTGGGGCGGCGTGCTGAAGAGCGCGGGGCGCACGCTCGATGCGGCGATTGCGCTCGCGGGGAGCGAGATCGATTTGTCGTCGCGGCTTGAGAGCCGGATTGCGATGCTGCGGGACGAGATGGGGCTCAAGCGGGAGATGCTTGGACTGTAGACGGTTCGCTGGGGTTTGTTTTTTCTTCGTGTGTCACTGGAGGGTGGCAGACTTTGCCTGCCACGACGTTTTTCGATCCGCATATAGAGTCATTCTCGCTAATCACACCATCCTTACATACGCAGCCTGTACAAGTGAACAATTATCGCTTATAGATCTTAATGTCTCATTGCAAATAGGAGGACAAGGACATTCAGCGTAGCCAGCGCGGATGCCATACTATGCCTGGCCCAGAAGAGAATACCTTTTTAGAAGTTTTGATCGCTCGCGCACTGCGTTCAAAGGACAGCGAATTCCGCCTGGATTCTTTGAAGACCTTTGAAGAAGGATCTTGCCTCTCGCTTGTGAATATATCTCAGGCTTTTCGAGGGAGCCTTGGTGGCTCTCGATGTCGTCCTCGAAGACATCTTCAAAGTGACCCTCTGCGCTGCGTAAGGAACAACAATTGGTCACCCATCAGTCATAATTACGACACTGCTTCGGCCCTCCAAAACGGCCTCCGATCCGTGGACTCTGTGTGGTCTTAGACTGTATGAATCCGTGGATCGGCGGAATTTGCATACCCCTGGGCTAAATACGCGGATTGTGCGGTTTTCTATACATTCTCCGTCACGATACGCCAAAACGACGAATAGCTATATTACAGGGATGCATATGAGCTCGTACAAATATTTTCAAGGGCATCGGGTAGCAGTCTGCCAGCTGCGCACCTAATTTGTTCTCTTCTAGATAGTTGTTCTCTTCTGGGCCAGGCATAGTATGATGTCTTATGCCGAGACTGGACTCGTCCGTATATTGAGCACGAATTGTACCTATAGTGGAACAGCAAGCCTGTTGACAAGGGCCTGTGATTCAACAATCTTATCTTTCCAGTCCCTCTCGACCTCGCCCAAGTCCCAGTTTGCCGATACATACCTGTCGCGCCGCGTCAGCCACTAAGCGCACGGGAGGCACATGGCAGCACGTACCGGCCAGATAACCAGTCTGCCTTGCCTGACGTCAAGTACAGCACCGTCGCCGCAGGCAGCTGGGCGGTGTCGACGTACGAAAACTGGGGGTTCTGCATGGCGAGCGCGGTCTTGACTGCTCCGGGGTGGACGGACATTGCCTTGACGGATGGATTCTCTGCGTTCATGCGAAGTGGTCAATAGAGATGCAGGTGAAGCAGTAGGGAAGATGTGACGCGCACCCAGGGCCACAAACTCCACGAAGCGGTTCACCGCATGCTTCGACAGGATATATGCGCTTCCATTGGGTACGAGCATCTGCGCGGCCACGGAGCTGATGGCGATGAAGTAGCCTTTCGTCTCTGAGAGATGGGGCAAGGCAGACCTGGACGACATGATGAGCATGCGCCAAACGTTCGCGAGATAAAGCGAGTTGAACGTGTGTCGCTTACTGAGCGGTATTGAATGTACCGCGGAGATTGACCTCCATGACCTTCCACCAGCGATCAGCATCCTCCTTCGCAATTGCTGTCGTAGAAGGACAATTAGCTGGTAATTCTAGGTGATGAGAAGACACTGACGCCGATCGGCTGGGTATACAGACCCTGCATTGGAGACGCATATATCGAGCTTGCCGAAGCGATCTACGGTCGCTTTCACGGCACCTTGGACCTGCTCGGGCTGCGTCACATCGACTGGAACAGTGAGTACCTCAGCTATGGGCGCCAGACTGAGGATCTCCGCGCGGACGTCGTCCAGGGTTGCCTGGTTGCGTGCCGTGAGGACCACCGAGGCGCCAGCCCGGGCGTAGAACATCGCGATTTCCTGGCCGATGCCGCGCGATGCGCCGGTCACGAACACGACTTTGTTTTTGTACGTCTGTCCCGAGAAGTGCGGTTCGGGGTCGACCGTGGGGTAGACGCTTGATACGCAAGCGTTGAGTAGAATGGAGGGGAGACAGATTAGAAGTTAGGATACACTCACTCATGTCTGACGGCGACAGGAAGGTTTTGGTCGGGAACTTTGGACGCCATTGGATCGGTGACTATAATGCGATGCTTTCGCTTGTGGCCCTCTTATATCGCGGGCTGTTGTACTGTTCAATAGTCGAAAAGGCGACATAGCCTATCTTACGAAGGCCAAACTCCTTCAGAACGGGGACTGGCATGGGAAACTTGCTGACAATCCCAGTCATCATTGCTGATTGTGGGGAAAATGGGAGAGATCATGTGTCCATCAGGCGCAGGGCTTGCCCGCGCCGTCTCGTTACGAATGTCCGGCTGCATTGAATATGGATAGGCAATCCATCATTGGGCGCTCTCAGAAGGAGATTTCATTGGCATGGGCATACCTTGAGAACGATATAATGGCACGTTGTAGCGGGATCGAGTCATCTTGACGTTCTGAGGCTAACGCCCGAGAAGTCAAATAACCGCTGGGAGGGACGTCTAGCGCCGATGGGCGTTGGTGGCGGTTGCATGTCGGTGGATTCGAGCGCCAGTGGGGCAGCAATGCTCAACGCGAACAGCGTCGCGGATATAAGGGCGCAGAAGTTGACACAGATCATACTATGCATGAAGTTCATGACGAGCGGAGAGTGCGTTGTTCGCAAGAAAGCGACAGATCAGAAACGATAGGCCGGCGCCGGCTCACAAGACGGAAGAAACGCGTTGGTGCGGCTGAACTTACGGAGCCGTTGAACAAGTATCTCTACAGCGGACAAAAGCCCGAACTAAAAGCGGCGTCAGCGGCGCTGCAGGAGAAGAATGCGAGCTCACGTTCACGTAGCAGTGTGCCGAGCTGCAATGCTCGAGGTGACTAGTTGACTATTCTTCGGACGACATTGACGATCTACCGCGGTTGTACATCCGCATAACATTTATTTGGACTGACCGGTCAGGTCGCCTCACGACCTTCAACCTCGTATGTTCCACGCCGTCCATGGCTTATAGGTATGCGACGACTATTATACTTCTTGAATGGTCGTGTACTGAAACATTAGACGCACATCTGACCAAATTCTCGGTCATGTATGTACTTACTGCCAAGACCACTCCGCCGTGTCTTGTCTCTGTCCCATCTGATGTGTAGACTAATCATCTAGAATAGAATAAGCATACACAAAAAAACTTGAAAAAAGTGCTGGATTACATCACAACAATGTAGCAGAGTAGTATCATAGCTCAAAACTTGAAGCCCTTCTCCCTCTTCCCTCTATCCCTATCAGACTCCATCTTCTGCCTCTTCTTCGCCATCTCCTTCGCCACCATGTCCGAGAAGTCCTCACCCCTAGCACCCGGAACGCCCGCACTGCCCCGTGCATGTTCCTCATAACGCCGACGCAGCTCGTCCTCCGACAGGCCCTCGAGCTCCGCCGCATCGATCGACACGTCGACCCCATTCGCTTTGCGCTGCAAGCAACGAGTTAGGATAGGTCATAAATATAAGCGACACCACAACGTACCTTCGTCCCTCTCTCGTCGCCCAGCACAGGCACCGGCGCGCCCGACACACCGCTAACATCGTATCCCCTCTCGCTGCCCATGAGCCCCCGCACATGCGTCTGCTTCTCGGGCACGACCTGGTACAGCGACCGCGGCCCACTCGGCTCAGCCGCCTCGGACGGTGGCCGCGCCGCGTGCTTCCGCAGCTCCAGGAAGTCGGGCGTCTCGAGCCCGCCGGCGACCGTGGACACGACGGACGCCATGCCCGAGGGTGTCTCCAGGCCAGATGGCGTGACCAGACCGTCCGCGGGCGCAGCGGGCTCGGGTGCCTCTTCCTCTTCTTCCGATTCCTCCTCTTCTTCTGATTCTTCTTCTGTAGGTAGACGTGAGTGGAATCTAGGCTACACGGAAAGGGGAACGTACCTTCTTCCGGCTCGAGCTCTCCCCACAAGTTCTTATCAACTGGCTCGCCAATCTGTGGGGTAGTTTAGCATGCGTTCGACAGAGGATTAATAATCAAACTCACATCTGTATCACTCGTCTTCGGTAGCACACCAAACACATCACCATATAATGGCCGATTGTATTCGTCTAGCGGTGGCTTACCCCAACCACCGGGATGGAAGCCCCATTGCGCCCTATACGACGTGATTAGTGACACTGAACAATATGAGCTGATGCATGACAAACCCTTCAGGAATGGGCGCATTCAGACCAGGTATCCGTAGTGTCGGATAGCTTGGTGGCGGCCCGAATCGTTGCATGCTGATAAGCCAAGGCGGAGGTGCGAGCGGTGGTATCGACAACGCCTCCACCAGCTCGGGCGACAGATCACCCGGCCGCTTCTCTTTCAGCGACGTCTCGAACTCCTTGCCTTCATAGTACCTGTGCCTCAAAATGCAATGTCAGCATTAGACCAGGAACAACGGCTGACCCACGCACATCTCGCCAAAGTCCGTGACCGGCGGCTTCGTCTGGAACTTGAAGAACGCATCGTGCAGCTTCTGGTAGTCGATGTCGATCTTGCCCATCTTCGGCTGCACGCGCTCCCGCGTCTTGGCCTTCAGACTCATATTCGCCTCCTTCTCCTTGACCGCATCGCGCTGTGTCGCGATGCCCGTGTCCGCGATGTACGACGGCAGCTGGAACGGCGGCTTCTCGATACCGCGCTTGCCCTGGAGGTAGTCGCGCTTCGCACTCCAGTGCACAGGGATTGGCACGGTGTTGCGGTATGATTTAAGGTGCAATAGGAGGCGCGGGTCTGCGGCGGAGACGTCCGTCCACTCGACGACCTCGGGCTTCTTGACGAGCTGCTTGAGCTCTGCGACGGTGAGCCGGTTCATCTTACGCTGCTTCTTCTTCGAGAGCGGCTTTTTGACACCGCCCTCCGCCTCCGATTCGGTCTCGGAGGCCATGTCGTCGTCCGAGTAGATGACCTCGCCTTTCGAGGGCTCTTCGGCTTTCACCTGCGGACAGGGAATGAGAGGGAATAGAGAGGGCAGAGGATTGCTGTACTCACTGCTTCGGCTTCGGGGGAGAACTGGAAACGGGCAAAGACACCGGAGAAAGCTTCGAGAGCAGCGTCGGCACCCAACTGCTCAGACACGTACTCGACATTCTCAGCCTGCGGCTCCGGCTTCGGCTTCACGTCCTCCTCCTTCTTAATCTCGGCTTTGCGCTCCTGCAGATAGATGCCCGACAATATCAGCTCAACTTGCACGCATACACGGAGCGAGAAAGCGCACCTGGGCACCGTTCACATGCGCAGCCTTCTTCTGCTTCAGCTTCTGTCGGCGAAGCTGGTTCTTTGAGCGTATCTTGCCTGCTCCGTTTCCCTTGAGTTCATTTGTGTGTCCGTTGAGCGCGGGGGCGGACTGGACGGCGGTCGCCATGGGTAAAGAGCGTGCGGTACGGTGAGGATGGTGGGGGTTGCGGACAAAGGTCCTGGTCTGACGTAAGCA
This sequence comes from Hericium erinaceus, assembly GCA_006506795.2. Taxonomy (NCBI): domain Eukaryota; kingdom Fungi; phylum Basidiomycota; class Agaricomycetes; order Russulales; family Hericiaceae; genus Hericium; species Hericium erinaceus. The sequence goes on along the minus strand of SZZO02000017.1, from coordinate 117,184 downwards.
ACGAGGTCGGTGGTCAATAAGCGCAAATAAAGACGCGCGTGCGCATACGCGTCGTGGACGTGCTACCGCCTGCTACTCCAATTACTGACTTTACCTGCTTTCACCATGGTCGCGACGGAATCAGAACAAGTACGTCGGTGCGCTGTATGATTCAGGCTCGTACTGACCAGTTGAATAGCTAGCAGCGCTGTCGGGAACGACCGTCGGTACGAATTGTTCTTCTCCAGAGGCCATTAACCACTCATCTGCGAGAACATAGTCGTACACCCGCTTGTCCTTCTCTCCGTCGCCGACCACCATGCGCGCTCCGTCTCGCGGAACACCTCAAAGCGCGTCGTGGGCATTCTTCTAGGGCAGGACAACGGCAAGACGATTAACGTCGCGAATTCGTTCGGTATCCCGTTCGAGGAGGACGAGCGGGACACCAAGACGTGGTTCCTCGACCACAACTACATCGAGGGCATGTTCGAGATGTTCAAGAAGGTCAACGGTCCGTGAGTCGTGCTCCGCCCGCGCCCGCGCCGTGCTCACGCATCTCTTCGCAGCGCGCGAGCGGATGATCGGGTGGTACCACACAGGACCGAAGCTGCGCGCGTCGGATCTGGAGATCAATGAGCTGTTCAAGCGCTTCATCGCGCGGCCGGTGATGGTCATCGTCGACGTGCGGCCACAAACAGTCGGCATCCCGACAGACGCATACTTCGCAGTCGAAGAGATCAAAGACGTGAGCCCGCACGCGCGCTGCCCTATCCTACCCCACACTAACCACCCCACCGCAGGACGGCACCGAGACCCGAAAAACCTTCCTGCACGCGCCCTCCGCAATCGAGGCCGAAGAGGCCGAGGAGATCGGCGTGGAGCACCTCCTGCGCGACATCAAGGACTCGACGACGACGACGCTCTCGACGCGCGTCTCGGAGCAGCTCGCCTCGCTGCGCGGCCTCGAGTCGCGCATCGCGGACATCCAGAAGTACCTCGTCGACGTCGCCGCGGGGCACATGCCCGTGAACCACCAGATCGCGTATCACCTCCAGGACGCGCTCAACCTCCTGCCCGACCTCAGCGAGCCCGCGCTCACGAGCAGCTTCGCGGCGACGACGAACGACGAGCTGCTTGTCGTGTATTTGAGCAGCCTGTTGCGCGCGGTGATTGCGCTGCATGCGCTCGTGGATAATAAGGCGACGATTGGGCGGGCGGAGCTTGAGGAGGGGGGCAAGGCGGAAGAAAAGGAGACAAAGAAGGGCGAGAAGAAGGAAGCGAAAGAGGACAAGGAGAAGCCGGAGAAGGAGAAGAGTCCAGGGAACGATGAGATGAAGGGGGTGTAGACCTAGGCTTTGTTCTCTCTCACTTGTATCCTATTCTTGCATGCTACTCGGCACACGCATTCACATCTTCAGACTGACGGACTGCACAAATGTGTCGATTGTGATATCGAACATTCGAAAGGCAACCACCGCTGCCAGCAGACCCTCAAGCACACGAGATTCACGCCATCCGAAGGCAGTGGCAATTACGAAATCGCCCCCGACAACACATCCCCATGGCAAGGAGCGGGGTAAAAGAGGAAAGCATCCATATATTATTCGCAGCCTACAGGCGCAGCAGTAGAACACGAGCACGATCATCGTTCGCTCTTTTAAGAGTGCGCATCCACCCGACCAGTACCTATGCACGCTAGCGCCGCAAAAGGCAGGCGATCTACTTGTGCTGGACGAATCCAGGGCCCTTGTACCCCTCTGACGAGATACCTGCAGCGAAACTCCGTCTGAGCAACACTGTGAGAATGCGTGAGGCGGCAGAAAGACTGTACCGGAGATAGGGTTGAGGTTCATCTCCTTGGCGCGCTCGTTGGTCGCGTCCTCCCATTCCTTCGTCAGCGTACGCGGCGGCGCAGGGGCTGCATTAACACCCAGACATGCAACCGGTCAGCACTCAACTCAGTACACACACGCGACGAGACGTACCGAGCATGCGGAGGCCGAAGTGGACGGCGCCAGCGGCGCCGATGAGGGCCGCGACGCCGAGGATGACCTTCGGGACGGTCCCGGGCGGGTTAATCGGCTTCCGCGGGCCATGCGGCCCAAACGCGACGTAGTACGCTACACAAAAAGACACGCGATCAGCACCGACGCGGCGGGGGCCACGACACGCGGCACGCAACGCACCGGCCTTCTTCTCGTCGAGGCTGAGCTCCTTCCAGTCCTTCTTCTGGATCGCCTCGAGCTGCCGGTGCACGGCGAGCTGCTCGTCGGCGCTGAGCTTCTCCCACTGCGCCTCGACGTTCGAGAGCGGGATGAGCGACGACTGCCCGGTGGACGAGGACGCGATGGGGTGCGCGACGGTCGCGAGGCAGCGGCGGGCGGGGACACGCGCGACGGCGCGGAGAGCGAGGGCGGGATGCATGGGTGCGAGGAGGAGGAGAGATAGAGAAGGGAAGAGTCTATGAAGATGTCGGACGAGGAGGAAGAGGGGGAAATAGAAATAATGTGATACGCGGACAGGCGTCGTGGGAACCGAGCTCGGGACGGACCGGGCCACGGATCGCGGCCGACGCTGGGCTGCTCGAGCCATTAATCGAGACTCTACACCCTGCACACTAGACTCTTGATTTCGCGCTTGTACAATTCGATGCCATTGACACGTGTATTTTCCACAACAACGAATATACCGACAGAGCATACAGACAGACACGTAATGCACCGTGAAACAAGAAAATGCAAGCAGTCACTTCATCTCATCGCACAACAGTCCGTTCCTTCTTCAAGCAGCAGCACCGCCCTCCGTCGCAGCGCCGGGGCAGTCACGCGAGATGTGACTGAAAAATCCGTTAGCAAGGGTAAGGACATGTAGCGAGAAAAGGCGCACCCTTCCGAGCCACAGGTGTAGCATGCGCGCCTCTGGGGCTGCGGGCAGTCGCGGCTGATGTGGCCCTACAAAAACAACGCATCAGCCTAATCAAATATCCGTCAGACTAGCCGCAACTCACGATGCCCGAGCAGTTGTAGCACTTCGAGCCCTGTACGCAGTCGCGCGACAAGTGGCCTACGCCACCGCAGGTGTAGCTGTCAAGAAACTGCAATCAATATCTGGTTTGTAAATCCGCAACAACAGCATGTACCAAGTCCTCTGCTGGCCTCCACCGCCGAAGCCGCCACCAAAGCCTCCGCCAAAGCCGCCACGGCCACCCGCCGCACCACCCGCCTCGGGGCATGCGCGCGCGATATGGCCGACCTTACCGCAGCGGTAGCACTCGGCGCCAGAGCCTCCGGCGCCGCCTCCACCAAAGCTGTTGTAGCCACCGGCAGCAGCAGCAGGAGCGCCGCCAGCTGCGGCAGCTTCAGGGCAGTCACGGGACTGTAAGCAGGTAAATGAGCGGGAGCGCCGCTGAGGTCCACGGGAAAACATACAAGATGGCCTTCCTGGCCGCAGCGGTAGCAGCTCTTTGCCTTTTGTTCCATCTGGCAGTCGCGGGAAACGTGTCCCTCGAGGCCGCCTGCAAATAGACGGTAAATAAGGCATTTTCTACCACTGCAAAATAAACCCACAGTTATAGCTGCCATGCGATCGTAGCCAACGTCAGCCTCAACATCTCCCACAAAAAATTCAGTATGCTTTTACCAGGTCGGCGTGCCTGCCTTGGGGCAGTTGGCAGCCTGGTGGCCAACTGATCGACGCGATCGCATGCATCGATGTTTGCGGACAAATTGCGCAACGACACCCCCCGCGAACGCAACGGCACGCCACGCGCGATGAGGAACGGCAATCGTCATTTTATTATTGCGACGCGTCGTGTCGAGCAGCGACGAATAGGACATATGTGAAAATAAACGCGGCCCCGTCAGCACCGCACCACGAGGAAAAACGATGAGATAAAATAGAGCAGGCGAGCACGGAGCGAGCAGTAGCTACTACTGTCTGTCTGTCGTTTCTACGAAATGGCATGCCATCTCAACAGCAACGCGACCGGCGACAGCACCGCGAGCGAACAGCCACAACAACGCGAAAACACCACGCACAGCCACCACAGTTGAAGCATCCACGGGCACCGGCGGCCATTGTGTATTGTTTTTGTTCGTTGGGGGTAGGGAACTGGATCTGCGAGCGCAGAGATGCGAGGCAGGGGGTCAGAGCGGTCCTTTGTAAGCGCTGCACCGCCGCAGGGACCACACGAGCTCTCCTGGCTACGGCAGCCCGCACAGGGCGCATCGCAATGGGGACGTACAATGAGTTCACGGAGAGTCGTCAAGGACGGGCCTGGAAGTCGTTCAGGGAAAGTAGAGGGGATGAGGAGAAAGGAGATGTGGTGGAGCGAAAGAAAAGAAAAAAGCCGGAGACGCGCGGCGCGCGCGTCTTTGTATCCGGCGCTCATCCGCCCGGCCTGCCCACGTGGGCGCAAACCTTGCGCCGAATCGGGACACGGCGAGCTCGGCGCCTCTGCGCTGGGTGCGCGTTGCCATAGCCGACGCCGCCGCCGCACAACGAGGCCGCGCGCAGCCATGGATCTTGGGAGGAAGAGCGGCCTTTGGCAGATAGGAGCGCGCCTTGCCTCTTATATGGCCTGCTAGGCGACCGAAGCGGTCCTCGCGGTCGCGACGGGGCAGATGACACGCGGGTCGCACCTTCTCGGTCGTCGATGTGATTTTTCGACGGCATTATCACGCGTATTGACAACACAAATTACGAGGGCGGACTCCACGACATGCGTCACGAGTGAGGATTGACATTTGATGGGCAAAACAAACGCTACAGCAGGGTACGGAGATCGCGCCCAAATGTGAATTATGGTTAGTCTCCGAGCAGACCTTACACAGAAGAAAGTCGTTCTGTGTTAATTATGGTAGCAGTTCTCGAAGAAGCGGCCCAAGGAAGCTCAAAAGCAGCTGCGGATAGCAGGCCATGCATCATGATAGCATCCTCATGGTCCTTGCGCGCTCTAATTCCGTCGACAGCGAAACCTCACGGCTCGACCGAGATCAGCGGGTACTGCACCCGCTGCCTGCGACGAAACATGAAACATGAAAGAACCTCGACGAGAGTCACACATATCCATGGACAGCATGGCAACATGCAGGCCAGCATATGGACAGACAACCGAGATCGGACGTCCGCTCAAAGACCCGGCCGCGAACAACTCACCGCCTCAACAGCATAAAGCACCTCGACTTTCAACTTCAGCATCTGCGCACCAACATGCTGTCACGCGGAAGCAGCGAGCTACCTCCGCACAAGGAACATCCGCACAAACGCGTTGTGAACGATCGAAAGACAGCAGTCGATTTTCGAGCGCAGGCGGGCGCTACAGTCTATGAAGAGTTCCGCTCCGCTCCAGCTCCTCCTTCGCCATCCTTAAACACGCGCAGAAGACAGTGCGTGTTATACGGCGGCCGATTTCTTCGGAGCCTTGATCTCCTCAGGCGGGTTCAGGTAGACCTACACAGCGTCCACGTCGATCAGTACGTATGCTAGTAGGAACTGTCGCGGGCGGGCCAAAGCGCACCTGCTCGCCACCCTTGCCGTGCTCCCAGCGCTGATAGCGCAGCGCGGTGATACCACGCTTGTCGGCCACGAGACGCTCCTCCTCCTTGAGCGACTGGCGCACAGCGCGCGCGGCGATCTGGGTGTATTTGTTGTACCTGCAGTTTCATAGCACGACATTAACGAGAAATTAGTGACTGCCGCACGGCTCTCGCGCGGGATACGCACGAGAAGAACTGGCGCCAGTTAGCAGACGACATGGTGGGTGGTGTGAGGACGGTCGGGAGAGTCGGCGTTGGCAATGGCGAGCGAACAAATGTGTGCGGCAGGACCCGGGTACTGTCGTCTCACGGACCGGCGGACTCCCACCCATGCGTCACTGGCGGACTTGCCATTACAACGCGAGCCTGCATGCTCATTACAGTATATCTTCTACACCGTATCCGCCTTCACAACTGTCTCCAACGCAGAGACAAGGCCTTATATCTATCGCAATATTATTTCCCACAAGCAAGATACCCGTATACAACACTCTTCCCGCCATTGCACTAACGACCCAGCATGGCCGGCATATCGTGGCACTACGTCCTCAAATTCATAATAACAGGTGCGCACACACTGATCAGCCGTGGCCCCGCGCTGAACGCTGAGCGCGAACGCAGGCGACGCCGCAGTGGGCAAGTCCTCGCTGCTCATCCGCCTCACGGACCAGCGTTTCCTCACCAACCCCGATCCGACGGTACGCGTCCCAACTCCCTCCCATCTGCTGAGCTAACGCGCGCGCGATCGCAGCTGGGTGTCGAGTTCGGCTCGAAGCTGATTACGATACCCGACGAGAACAAGGTCGTGAAGCTGCAGTGTGCGTCTCTCGCCGGCGTTCCCGAAACGCGTCCGTGCCACTGACGATCGCATTGCGGCGTGCAGGCTGGGATACTGCAGGCACGGAGTCCTTCCGCTCTATCACACGTTCGTACTATCGCGGCGCGGCAGGCTGTCTGCTCGTCTACGACGTGACATCTCGACAAAGTGTGTGCCACTCCCATGCATGCGTCCTCATGCATGCCTTCTGTGATCCATTGCTCATGCACCTCGCACAGGCTTCCAGAACGCACGCTCGTGGCTCGCAGACGTACGCGCACACGCGGACCCACATCTCACCTGCATCCTCGTCGGGAACAAAGTGGACCTATGCGCGGACGACGGCGCGCGGCGGCAGGTAAGCACGGACGAAGCGGAGATATGGGCGCGCGAGGAGGGCCTGCTGTTCGTGGAAGCGAGCGCGAAGAGCGGGCAGAACGTCGACACGGCGTTCGAGCAGGCGTGCCGCGACATCCTGGAGAAGATCCGGCGCGGGGTGTTTGACGACGACCGGGTGCGTGGTCCTTGGTTTCATATTGGCCCGATGCTCATGTGCTTGTGCAGTCGCCGGGCGTCAAGCTCTCGAAACCAGCGGGCAATAGCCTTACGCTCGATCCACCCAGGCGCGCGTCCTCGTCGTGTTGCGGGACATGATCGCCGCTTTCTCTGGTCTGTTGGTTTGTATTACTTGGGCTCGCAGCCACGGACGTGCGCAATGTACAGTATAATATCTGGTGTGTGTATTAGTGCCTATGTCTGCTATGTAGGAGGTGTCGCGGGCGTGCATGACATGCGAATCGAATATATGGTAATTTTGGCAGTAAATTACAAGCGTATAGCCTACAGACCGCGAGCGCGCACTGTCCCAGCAGCCAATGTTCGTGCACAATAAGTTACAGCCCGGCAGGGGCAGGGTATAGGCATCACCGGCGCAGCGAGGCGCGGTACTCGTGCAGCTGTGCGACGAAGCCCCCGTTCGGGTCCGCGGCGGGCCGGCGCTCCTTCACGAAGCGCACGGCGGCGTCGGGGTCGAGCCCGGCGCACGCGACGAGGTACGCGCAGACGACGGCGACGGAGCGGCTGGAGCCGAGCGCGCAGTGGACGAGCACGGCGGCGCGCGGGTCGCCGAGCGCGTCGCGGATGAAGGCGGTCGCGCGCGGGAGGTGCGCGGCGAGCTCCGCGAACGGCGTGTCGTGCAGCGCGATCTGGAGGTGCCGCGTGCCGTGCGGGAGGCGCACGGCGCCGGGGAGCGCGCTGAGGACGTGCGTGATGCCGTGGGCGGCGAGCTGCGCGGGGTCCTCGGCGGCGGCGAGGTCCGAGACGAAGAGGCGCGGGAGGATCTCGCTGAGCTGCGAGGCGTGCGTGTGCGGGTAGTGTGCGGTGTGTGCGGAGGCGGGGCATGGGGCGGGGCTGGGGCGGACGATGAGGGAGAGGGTCTGTGCGCGTGGGCGGCGGGCGGAGAAGGAGGTGGGGTAGGGATGATTCGTCAACATGGGCAGCGGGGGGAGTGACGGACCGGGGACGCACCGGAGGGTATTTATACGGCATGCCAGAGAACGGTGGCCGGTTCAAGCTCAGTTCGACCAAGGCCATGACACAAGGGCGGTTAGGATAAAGCCGATCGGTGTGGGCGGGGGAAGGGGGGCGTTTGGATAGGGTGGGTCGGAGGGTCGGCCACGGCGACAATGGACGCTTTATAGCGACAGCAGCGCGCACCGCACGCTGTTCAGAGCAAAACGGTCGCTGTATGGGGCCAAGTGGCACTGTCGAAGATAATAGCAAGATAAAAGCGTGGAGACAGTGGGACGATACGGGCGAAAGCGTGGCGCCTTTGTTGTCCTTTAAAGGTAGACAAACGACCAGAGACCGGGGGAGGGTTTGACTTTGTTGGCGCACGGCGGGCCGTACATAAATCAGTGGTCACCGATTACGAAAAGGGCCCGGGTGGAGAGCATGAGCCCCGCATCAGACGATGGGGCTGCTCCCAGGTCCGAGAGCGATGTCGACTGAGAAGCTGTCGTAACGCGATCTAGCGAGGCTGAGCAATGGTCGGCGCAAGGTCGGGGTCATGAATCCTGTGCTCTTTTTGTCGGCGTCTCGACTGCACAGGCTTCTTCGCACCCAGGGGCCCGACAAAGCTGTACAGCTGCCATTGTGTCGAGTTCTGGGCTGCATGCTCCGTGTGCCTTGTGGAGAAACCCATATGAAGGTAAGTAGGAAGGAAGAAAGAAGCGCGTCCAGTCATCCTCAGACGAGCCAGCATCGGGACAGCTGCTGCTCAGGACGGCTCCCATTTCTCTCCGTCTCGCGCTCACGCACTCTCATCATTGTCAAGAAATTACATCATGATTTCGAGCCTCTTCACTGCGATATCAATATCATCGGTAAATGAGCAGTAATCAACGGGGAAATTTCGAGCTAGTTTGGTGATCAATGCACACATGTAGCTGCAATCTCACCTTACCTGCTTCTCTTATACATCGCAATGAGATCATCAGCACACACAAGATTACAGGTTGTTGCAGTCGCTCTACAACAGCGCCACGCATATTATTGAAACAGACACAGAGATAGCACTGGCCAATGCCCGCCCTAGCGACGACACAGAAGCCTCGAGCTTTTGCAAGTGAAACAATCGGGTAAGATAAACAGAGCACGGGACGCGGATCAAGAAACACAGAAGAATGATGATCGTGAGCAACAAAATCGAAAGCTCGTACAGTACGGTTGGTGGGACGTAGGAACGAAATTGTCTGTCGTGCCGAAATCCTGGAATGGTGGTGATCGTATGCGTCTAGATGAGATCGCTGGAGATGAGGCCGGTTGTCAGCACAGGGTCAATCAAACGGCAATCACAGAGTACGCACGCGACGTTAAGAGGCATTTCATCGATTTGCGTGTTGTAGAATTCTGAAACCGGATCAGGATCGGGGCTGAGAACCTATACCGATGAGTACTCACGTTCAATATCTCTCAGCATCCGCACGTCCTCCGTGGTGACGAAGTTGATGGCGACACCCTTACGACCGAAACGACCACCGCGACCGATACGGTGAATGTAATTCTCGCGGTTCGTTGGCAGGTCATAGTTGATGACGAGAGAGACCTGCTGCACGTCAATACCACGGGCAAGCAGATCGGTCGTGATCAGGACACGAGATGAGCCCGAGCGGAACTCCTTCATCAGGACCTCGCGCTGCTTCTGCTCCATGTCTCCGTGCTGCATGACTCCCATTAGCAAAGAATAAACCGTGCGCATCGCACATTACGTACCATGGCAGACACAGTGAACTCTCTCGAGTGCATCTTTTCGGTCAACCAGTCAACCTTTCGCCTCGTGTTGCAGAAGATGACAGCCTGGGTGATGGTGACGGTCTCGTAGAGATCGCAGAGCGTGTCCAGCTTCCACTCCTCCTTCTCAACCGCAATGTAGAATTGCTTAATACCTTCGAGGGTCAACTCGTCCCGCTTGACAAGGATCCTGATGGGGTCACGCATGAACTTCTTCGTCACCTCCAGCACGTCCGCGGGCATGGTGGCCGAGAGCAGGACGACTTGGGTGTCCTGGGGGAGAAGCTGGAAGAGCTCATAGATCTGGTCCTTGAAGCCGCGCGACAACATCTCGTCCGCCTCGTCAAGACAGAAGATCTTGATGTGGTCCGTGCGGAGGGCACGGCGGTTGATCATGTCGTACACACGGCCGGGCGTGCCGACGACGACCTGGACGCCCTCCTGGAGCTTCGCCATGTCCTCACGCACGTTCGTGCCGCCGACGCACGCATGGCACTCGACGTTCATGTAGTCGCCGAGCGCAACGACGACTTTTTGGATCTGCTGCGCCAGCTCGCGCGTAGGCGCGAGGATGAGCGCCTGGGTGCCCTTGATGTTTGGGTCGAGCTTTTGGAGGATGGAGATGGAGAAAGTGGCGGTCTTGCCCGTGCCGGACTGGGCCTGTGCGATGACATCGTGGCCTTGCACGACAGGGACGATGGCGCGCTGCTGGATAGCCGAAGGACGCTCAAAACTGCATACAAAGTCAGCCTTGAGACACTTCCCACCAACGAGGAAAAGATTCACCCGTATGCGTAGACACCCCGGAGGAGCTCCGGCTTCAGCTCCATGTTGTCGAAGCTGTTCAGAACGATAAGCAATGCTTCTTTCTTCCGCCATATAAACAAAAAGCGCACTTGTCGACGACCTGGTCCCAGTTGGACTCGATCTCCCCCTCGGGGATGTCCTGGAGAGTTTCTTCTCTGTATGACAAAGTGCGTCAGATGCGATCAGACCCTTCTCAACTCTGGCTACGTACGCTGACATGTTGTACTTTTAGGTTCTGATCCAAGTGTCGACTGCTGGGGTCGACGAGTTCTTGGAAAGAATGGGTGTGTTGTCTTGCGTGTGTTGATCGATTTGACGGTCGTGGGTTGAGACGTTGAGCTCCGTGATAACAATTTTTCAGCCTCCATCCTCTCGTGCCTTCGGCAGTCGCCGAACGGATTTCAAACTCAGCGGACCATGCTCATAGTAAAGCTTCAAGTTCCAAGTTCAACTGACTCAACATGTTCCGTTCCGTTAGCAAGTTGAAGAGAAATTTCCTGCCTCAGAAACTCGTAGCCCTCGACAGAGGCATGATCGAGAAGCAGAGCCTTTTCAGAAAGACAATTGCGGGTTTGTAAAGCTCTATGTCGCTGATTGTTTGCAGTGATACAGGACATGCATAGCCCGACGCGCTGCTGCAGGGACGAACCTCAATCATGTTGTGCCTCGTTAGCGGTAGAATCTGTGCAGGAGCAGCTTCATTTTCATCACTCGTACAGCCTCCGAATGCATCAGAGGCGGCGAGCACTTTCGTCTTCGGACTACAGGTATGCCACATTGATGAATATCTGGTAGTGGTGATCGCACTGAACCGGGATCGCAGCAACGGCCGTGCTCCGAGCTTGGGGCTGCGTGTATTCATTGCTATCACGGTTCACATGAGAGGATCACCATCTATTTGGCATCTCACATGCGAGATAGTCACAAATCACAATGTTGATTCCGGTGCCGGAAATAGATAGAACACACTAAGGTGAATCGATGTTTAAAGAGAGGATACCGTCGCGATGTGGTCATTTCCCAGTCTCCATCATATTGGGGCGTTGGGAACACGATCATGCAGCCGCCAGGACCGACCTACCGATGTTAGCCATCGAGACCGGTGCTATGAAACTGAAATCGGGTCGTCCAATTCAAGCGTTCTGAGATGCGGCGCGTCTTGTGTATTGACCATCGAGAGGTTGTGTTGCATAGCTCGTTCATTCATACACCTGTATCAATGACAATTGAAGAGCAGTGAGTCCTGCCTTTCACACAATTCAGTTCGACGCTCCCTGGACCTCTAATTTTGCAGTGTAACGGAGAAAATGCACTCAGTAAGCGCCAATGACATCGGTATAACGTCTCTATTCTGATCATATGTCTCCACAGCGCACAGAGGAACATCTTTGAAATGCGAAACCACAAAGATAGGTATGCCTTGCCACTGATATTATAGACATGGCTTGTAGGTCAAAGTCCCCGGAGACCGATGATATCGTAGGCGGGGAACAGGTTCAGAAGGATTTGGTCCTACGGGTTAGTAGGTTATTTTTTAGACTCAAAATTCGTACGATGTCAGCTCAGAGGTGAATCTCACAGTCTCTGGCAGGCGGTATGTCGATTATATTGATAGTCACTGCTGACACCGTCAAGGCATCCTGTAGTCTTCATCCATCCGTATCCAATCGGCCCACTCACCTTCTAGAGTCTCAGGCTTCTCAGGAGCTCCAGGGTGTCATCTTTCTCAGTAAGGCTATTACGCCATCCTCGATGTCACCCTCAGCGTATGCTCATCGTACGTAGCAATTGCTCCTGGTAGCCTTTATCGATCGCTAATTCATACAGCAGTTGGATACAGTAGCCTGGCCGAGGTTGCGAACACGCTGTCGCCCCGATCTTTCCCCAATTATTCAGCTTTGGTCAGAGGTCAGCAGAGGTTGAGATCGGATACGACCTGCATGGTACCTCGACAGGTCTCGTTCAGCAGAACTTGGGGGGAGAGCGCTTCATGATGAACGGTATGACCTGAAGCCAGGCGCATAAACTCATGACTCCATTCTCGAGCCTTCTATCTCGAGAGCCAGCCCATTTTTCTCGAGAAATGGGCGTATAAAGGCTCGCTTGGCTAAGCATTTTCTTTAGATTTCGGTTTTCCAACACAACAACTCCAGCGCATTCCCTTTCCTGCGAACGACACACTCTACACAGATCATGTACTTCACGACCTATGTCAATGTCTGCGCCCTCTTCGCAACGCTCTCCGCGCTGAGCGATGCTGCCCCACTCGTGCTCGAGACTCGCGATGTGTTTGTCCTACCTATGTATTACATATCCTCACGCGGATACGATTTGGAAGGTCGGGGATCACCGCAATGTCACTTGGTGAGCATTTGCCCCGATTGTTTAATGCACTGCTATGGCTGACGCAGTATGTATGATCTCGCGTAGGGACACGTCCAACCCGCCCCAGGAAATCACGAACCGCACTGGTACTTACGGTCGAGCTGGTTACGAATGGCATTATCACTGGCCGTGAGTATCTTGAGCCCGTTCTCATTGTCTGCACCATTCAGCGACCTTGGTCTCGGGCTTCAATATCTTGTACGGCCACGTCGTGGTGCAGGTTCTCGATGCGGCGCCTGGCGACTATCAGGTCGTTCGTGAGTTAGCTTCGCGCCTTTCTCAGTGCTGGTATCAATTATTCCGACCATCAGTGTTCGGTGACTCCGGAAATGATAGCCCTGTTTTCCAATCACCGATTAATTGCCCTTCTATCTCTCGTTGTCGGAGATCGCGTACGCTCGCATCAGTAATCCAGGAGGCGCCCTGGAGACACTGAAGGTACCCATATATGGAAATCACAGGACGTCTCAGGACGTCTCAGTGCGTTTCAGTGCGCAGTATGCATCTATGTCCAAAACTCGTCCAGGACGACCCATTTGAGTCGGATTTTTTGCTTTCAGGGCCGTCAGGGCCTTCAGGGCCTTCAGTTCGTCAGTATTCAGTGGCTCTCAGTCCCGATTGCACGCGATGTGTACCATTCATTCAGTCAATATACTATGGCTACTATTTGCTACGGATTCTATCTACGAACAAAACAAGAGATTGACTAATCCTCTTCTTCTCCACGTGGAGGGCTGCTTCGATCCACGATTGTGTTCGCGGCGCTACCGAGGCCACTGCTCTTGCGCATTGTGGCGTTCGCGCTGGCCTCCTGCGGATTGGGGTTTTCTAGGAACTTCCTGATTTTCTGAAGCAGTTCGCCTTGACGGTGTGGCTTGGCAAGGAAGGTCTTGACGGCAATGCCATCAGACCACTCTGTCGTGAGAGTACCAACATTCTCCTTGGAGAATGCTCCGCCATTGATATAAGCTCCGGTAGAAAACATGCGAAACGCGCGTGTAACCTGATAGAGAAATGAGACAAGCCTTGGGCAGCTGAACGATGAGAACGACTTACGGCAGTGATGGCCAGTATGAATGCGCCAACTGGGAAGTCGTGCTCTTCCAGAAGCGATCCCTCTGTAGCTTTGAAATGCTCGGCCAGGGTCTTCACAATATAATTTGATAGAAATGCGCCCTCAGGCCCGTTCTATAGATTAATTATTGTGAGTGACAAACGGCCCGCAAATGAGAAATTTCGAAACGCACCGAGCCCTTGGGTTCTCCCCAGTATGCCGCGCCATTCTCTGGCGCCAGAGCGTCCGCGATAAACCTCACCACAGCATTTTGGCCATGCTTCTGTCGAGCCTTGACCTCCTTCTGAACGAGCGCGACTGCTGTCGATTGGAACTTACGACGGTAATCAGAGATCTGTTGGCGAGACTGCACATTACATAACAAAATTCAGTTAAGCAGGACTCGGAGGCAAGGGAAAGACGTACCACCGTGTAAAGCTTGTCCGTCCCAGACCGAACGGGAACGTAGTGCTCTTCTGGACAAATTTCCTTGACGATACGTTCAAGGACGGAGGAGAAAAGCAATCCGTCTGTCCCACTTAACTCCCAGGGATCATTCTGAGCGCCAAAGAATTCGACAAGTGTGGGAAGAAGTTCTTCCTTGTAGGATGAGAAAATCCAGGAAGGCAAGACGTCCTGGGAACGAGAGTCCGCCGCGTCACCCTTGTTCTTGACCATGCCCACCTTCCACGTCTCAACAGACTGGCCAGCACCGGACGTTGAAGGCCCGCGAGTACGAGCAGGTGATGGTGAGGTGAGTCCTGTGTCTTCTTTTCTGTTCTTTGTGATGACCGCCGCCATCTGTGGTACAGGTTAAGATATCAACACGTGTCGCAAGCTCCAAATGACCGAGCACCAACTCACCTGTGTACGACGCCCGGCTACATTGCGAGGTTGTCCGACGACGGGTTTTGGAGTCGCTACGTCCGCGTCTGTGAAACCAACGCCTAGAGAAGTTTCCTCGACTGTAGGAGATGCGTTTGCTGATGCAGCATTACCCCTGCTTTTGGAAGGTGTGGACCCGTGCATTGAGAGCGCCTTCATGGACTTTGTAAGTATCTGCCGGTTTGCTCGATCCCTAATCATCGTCTGCCACGATGAATCATAGGCGCTTCCGGTATTATCACCACTGATCTTAGCGCGCTTGACAGCTTTCGTACTCGACTTCGACTGGTCCCTGCAAGCATGACCGATTGCCGCAGCAAGAATCAGTATCCCTACGCATATCATGACAGATGATTAGGTACTAACATCTTTGTCGTAGCCGAGCCATGCTTCTCGCCAGCCGAGATCTTGCGCTGATCAGCGACAGCGTCGCGGAGTTCCTTCGACTTTGCCTGGCGCCGTTCGGCGCGAGATTCAGTACTCTGAGTGACTCGGTAAGTCAAGGCTCATGCAATTGAGTCAAAAAAAAATATAAATGCTCACTTTTTTGACCGTAGCGGTGACATCTACATCCATCGCGATGTCCGACTCAACGTCGTGCTCGAATTCATCTTCAGAGGGAGAAGGTAAATCCTCCGTGTCGTCATCTTCCTCAGCTGACTGCGAGCCACGATCGTCATATAAAGCCTCCTCAAGATCTTCTTGAGCCCGTTCGTCTTCGAGCGTGGCAAGCTGGGAGACTCCCTTCCTTTCAAGCTGTTGGATGCGTGCAAGCTCTTCATGCTGGGCTCTGGTACGTGCATCTTTTACCGCTTTCTTCGCGTTGGCGCCAGCTTTGATTTCTGCTTGCGTGCGTTTGTACAGCCCAACGGCGTTGGCGGGGTGTTCATTGGTGTCAGAACGCAGCCGAAGTCTCATGTTGGAAAACTTGGTCATTGGGCGCTGCGGTACCGGTCGGCGCACCGTGACGGCACGACTTTTGCTTCCGTTGAGTGATATTGTGTGGTGCGCAATAAAATGCAGAACGTACCGATCTCCTTCCACTCAAACTTCAGGATCAGACTCGAATGGGTCCGAATTGACATCAGCTGCTTTTCGCTTTTTAAGGGGTTTGGCTCTGGGCATGCTGGCAGGCTGGATAGATGAAGGGGGGAATATGCAAGTGCAGGAGGAAAATTGTCGCAAGGTCTGAGCCTTGCGATGTGACAAATTCCAGTCACAACTTGCACTGATGAAACGGAATCGGCCGACTTGTATCGTAAGTCCAAGTCCCTCTGCGTTGAAAACCAATCTGACGTGCTCCGCGCCTGTTACCCACCTATTTTCTTCACCCATGCCCCCATTCTGCCGGCCTTGTAATCGCTCGTTCAAGAGCACCTCAGGCTTTACTCGGCATGTGAATGCCTATCATAAGCATCCCCTTCCCAAAGCTCCCGCATCCAATTTTCGTTATCATCGACAACTCTCTGGTGAGCCTTTATCTTCGGCAACTTCCTACTATTTGAATCTATATCTCATTGTCTTCAATAGCCAAGCCATGCAATGCGGACGGAGAGTTTCTTCCTGCTGGTGCACAACCCGAACCACCAATTGAGGACGACGATCCGGAATTTGCGTGGGCGCCGTTCGATGATAGACCATCCTTTCACTTTGCGGAACATCTTTTCTCAAGCATGGAATCCTCGGCAGGTGATACCGACAAACTACTACACATTCTCGAGGCCAGAGAAGTCTTGAAGCATGGTGAGAATGCGCAGCCGATCTATCACGACAAGGACCACATCTTGAACACCATCGATGCTATCGACGCCGGTGAGACATCCTGGGACTCATTTAGTGTTCAGTATACGGGTCCTGTAGATGCACAGTCTGCGTCCTGGAAACGGCAGCCGTATATCGTTCATGCGCGGAACACGCTCAGTGCGGTTCGGAGCATGCTCGCCAATCGCGCGTTTGATGGCCAATTTCACTATCGACCTTTTGAGGAGTATACAGGACGGAACAAGCGGCGCTTCTCTGATCTTATGTCTGGCCGTTGGATCTGGAAGCAAGCAGTACGTTCTCTAAGTCACAGTGACCGTAACAATTACATCTGACATGCATATATCCAGGACAAAATTGCTGCGGACCCAGAGACTCATGGTGCGATGGCAGTCCCAATAATTCTCGGCGCCGACAAGACTACTGTTTCGGTCGCTACGGGCCACACAGAGTTTCACCCGGTATACATGTCGATTGGTAACGTGTATAATGAAGTCCGGCGTGCGCATGGCGATGCAGTTATTCCAATTGCATTTCTGGCAATTCCGAAAGGTCTGATCTTGATGCTTGCCCATGGTTACCTTAAGCTGATAGATGATTGATCTAGTGCTGCGAGAACATGTTGATGATGAAGAATTTCGACGCTTCCGAAAGCAACTATACCATGCATCACTCGCACACATTCTCGAGCCACTGCGTGAGGCGATGTCCAAGCCAATCGTTCTTCTGTGTCCAGATGGCCACCGGCGTCGTGTTATCTTCGAGATCGGTCCCTTTATAGCAGATTACCCCGAGCAGGTATATCTTGCAGGTATCGTGCAGGGATGGTGTCCAAAGTGAGTCTTATTTCGGACTTCGGTATATGATTTATTAAAGAGTTGGCTTGTAATCCTTGTTTGTCAAGATGTCTCGCACGCCCTGACAATCTTGATACTGCTGCTTCCCCTCGCTTTCGAGCACATACCGAGATTCAAGTTGAGTCATTTGATGCAACAACATTGTGGGATACCTTTGGTACAGTATCAGATATCATCGTACGTCTCTACATTTGGCGTTGACAAATTCTCTAACTCGGCTGGCTTGGATGTAACAGCCATTCACGAATCACTTTCCACGTGCCGACATTCACGAGCTCATCACGCCTGACATACTACATCAGCTCATCAAAGGGACCTTCAAAGACCACCTTGTCACATGGGTAGAGGACTATCTGCGCGAGGAGCATAGTAATGCAGAGGCTGATCGGATAATGGATGACATTGATCGCAGGTAAGCGCGTACCGCCCCACTTCTCACAACATGCCGTTGACATCCCTGCTAGGATTGCATCCGCCCCCGCATTTCCGGGTTTGCGGCGCTTTCCGGAAGGGCGCAATTTTAAGCAGTGGACGGGCGACGATTCGAAGGCCCTAATGAAGGTAAGCTCAAAGCCTGGCGTCAGTGGCTATGTCTAACTGTACTATTACAGGTGTTCCTCCCAGCGATCGTTGGACATGTTCCTGATGGGATTGTCAAGTGCATTGCCGCATTCCTGGATTTTTGTTATCTTGTGCGACGGCCTGCCCATGATCCAGACACTCTCACAACGATGGAGGAGGCTCTCCACCGCTTTCATCATTATCGTCAAATCTTCGTTGATCTGGGTGTTCGTCCGGATGGCATCTCACTTCCACGTCAACACTCCCTCGTACACTATATACCTGCCATTCGACTCTTCGCATCACTAAATGGGCTTTGCTCATCCATCACCGAGTCGAAGCATATCCGTGCAGTCAAGAAGCCATGGCGGCGCTCGAGTCGTCATAAACCACTGCTACAGATCATCCAAATAAACACGCGACTCAGCAAGTTGGCCGCTGCACGCACAAGCTTCGCTAAGAGAGGCATGCTCGAGGGCGACATGGTCTCAGCAGCCCGTATTGAGATGGGCTTGGATGACGAAGATGATCACTGGGTAGATGACGATGCTGTTGAACACGGTGCCGATTTGGGGGATGCAGATGGCCCACGCGCAGATTCATTTACAGTCTTAGCAACGAAGCCTGGTACGTGAACTACTCATGGCATCTGGTAATGCTGAGGTCATCAGTGAGCTTACTACTTGCCTACTAGCATGCTCCAAATCCCTCGCAGCTCTCAGTCTTGAGATCGACGAGCCCGAATTAACAACAATGATACGGCGATTTATTTACGACCGTCTCTATGGCGATGAACACCACGCTGCTGACGACGTTCCTCTCGCACTACTGCCACCTCTCTCGGATTCAAGCTATGTTCGTATCTATAATTCGGCGATCTCGACGTTCTATGCTCCCAGTGAGCTCTCTGGTCGCGGCGGCATGCATCGCGAGAGGGTGCGAAGCACTTCTCAATGGTTCGGACAACCTGGAGAGCGCCGCGACACTATGCTCATTCAAAACGGAAGTGATGATGACCCAATGGGTGGGATGATTGTTGCGCGTGTCATGCGCTTCATTTCCCTCAAGTATGAAGGTGCCGTCTTCCCCTGCGCATTAGTAAGCTGGTTCCTTCCCGTTGGTGAAGCGCCGGATGCTGTGACTGGCATGTGGATCGTTGAGCCAGAGAAACAGAGAGGGCGACGAACATATGGTATTGTACATCTTGATGCTTGCATTCGTGGTTGTCATCTTATCCCGAAATTCCGAACGACTCGCCTACCACCCGGTTTTTTATTTTCTGACTCATTAGATGCATTTCGTTCATTTTATGTTAACCATTACATTGACTATCATGCACATGAATGTATACCACATTAACGAGCTCGTACATTATTAAATAGTAACGGCACTGAGCACTGAGCACCCTGAACCACCCTGAACCACCCTGAACCACCCTGAACCATCCTGAACCATCCTGACGACCCTGAGGACACTGGAGCCGAGGGCTTCAGTGCCGTCAGGACCTCAGGACGCGGCCGAACTACTGATGCGGACATCTACCACATTGTGGTATTTGGTAATCCTGCGTTTCGTCTTCACGGGCAGCTCGAAGTCGTAGGAGATGTTGTATAACTTGTCTCACATTATGTCGTCGCGTGGATTAAGAATCAATAGCACTCATTCGGATCGTAGTGCCCATGGAGCGTCTTGACACTGTAGCAGGATCGAAACATGGTCTTCCCGAATTCTGTTCGAAACAAGGTTAAATAAAACACGTACCAAGGTTGAAGAGAGACGTAGTGGTGAATGTGTCCTACTCGAGCAGAGATGAAAAATAGCCACAGCAGGTTGCGCAAGCGAAATTAATGACAGCGTCGAACACTCAACGCGAAGTTAACGATGACAGGAAGTTGAAGGATTGCCGCGCAGGCGGTGCGGCGGGCCGGGCTGTGCATGACCGAATATGAATACGACAGGCGCCCATGATATGTGGTCAGGGCCCAACGCCATCCACGTTCCGATCATCCTCTCCTCCTCCTTCTCATGGCTCAGGCCACGAAATTGTAATTTTTTGCTCTGGATTGCCATCTCCTGTACTGACCACTTTATATAGGACCATCAGGCCGCCGCCTAACGTCGAGTTCGTGCAAGGTATGTGTCACGCGCTTCCCTGTCTCAGCGCGCTCACCGTTTTCCAGGGTATCCTGGGATCCCCCCAGGCGCGCCGGATAGGCCCCAGGCGGCCGTCAAGGGAGTGAGCATCATCATTTGAGATCCCGAGATTGAATGATGCGACATGCTGCTTGACAGGCTATCGAGGTACGCATGGGACCGCAAGGCGTCAAGGCCAAATATGTGCGAATCGAGCTCCGCAAGATCGAGACTCTGCCCGGAGGTGGGACGCAGAACGCTTTCTTCGATTATGTGGGACAGAGCCCGATCAACTTGTGGCAGTCGAGTGAGGAGTTTAGCATGTTGCAGATGGTGAGTGACTTGCTCACGGTAGATTCGGGCCCCTCAGCGCTGACCTGTCACACAGAAAGAGATCCCATTTTACATTCGAATACCGGAATCGATTCCTCCAAGTCTGACACTCGAGAAAGGAGGTAAATAGTCATGAGTTTAGGACAAGTTTCACGGCCTTACCCATTGTGTTTTGAAAGCTGGGGTGAAGTACGAATTAGTGGGGCAGATGTGCGTTCAGGGAAAGTCGTGCGTAATTTTCATGCGTCTTATAGTGGGACTATCCACTGAACGTGCTGCAGAGGCTTCTTACGACGAAACAAATCAATCATCCTAACGTCCTCAACACCTATTATTATCGACAAGCACGAGCTACACTCAACATGGCCAATCTATCAACAGCCCGAATCACGCGATCTCATGCAAGACGCTGTGGTGCTAACGGTGGAGCGCACGCAGAACTGCTATGGGCCAGGCGACCGCGTGGCCGTGCATGCTATCGTGAAATCGGACAGCCTGCACACAGTCATTCTACGAGGCTTCGAGTTCACCCTTAAGGAGACGACAATTTTCCGCGCCGGGCCACATTCAACAGGGAAGAAAGCGGCGCCACAAGTGAAGATCAACATCATAGGCGACCAGAAGATGCCGGTGAATGCGACGCTGTATGGCGGAACTAGTCACAAGGTGCAGCTGTCATGCATGATTCCCCAATCGCATACGACGGCAACCCTCACGTCTGCACGGCACATCGACATAAACTACGTCTGCATCGTGAAAGCGCTCATGGGCACGGGCAAACCGTTGATCACAGAGCTCCCAGTGATCGTATCAAATTGGCCAAGGTACGTGTCTCCTGTGAACCAGTGCGAACATAAATTGATATTTCCACCAGATATGTTTCTACTGAAGCTATTCGGTGAGCTCAGCTTTCGGGGACAGCTGCTGACAGACGATACTAAACCAGCGTACAGACGCATAGGAAACGCGACCACGCTGACCCTTCAGCCGCCTACATCCTCGATGACCCTGACCCCGTCGGAAGGCCGCACGCAACCAACCCGCCCTTTCAGCGGGAACGCGCCAAGCATAATTCAAGTCCAATCAATGAACGAGCGCATGCGCTCAGATTCTGTCGACTTCGGCCATAATCCATCTGCGCAGACGATGCCGAACATGAACGGGCATGCGCCACAATCGTCTCTGGGGCGACCAGACGAGTTCGGGCTATTGCGTCCTGCGACGTCCGGGGCAGACTCGCCGTCGCAGCGGCACACGACGAGCTTGCAGGCGCGGCCGCGTACCGCGGACGGCAATCCCTCTGAGGGCGGTGTGATGAATAGTGTTGGAACTGGTCGGCGCCAGCGGGCGAGCACGCTCGGACAAATGAACAGATTCACGATTGTAAATGCGCTGGACGACGAGATTCCAGAAGAGGATGATGCGCCTGGCTCGCCGGAGCATCCAGACTCGGCGCTCCCTGTGACGACGCCGTCGCCCAAGCAGCCCGCCGCTCGTTCGGCCTGGCTAAGTGCAGAAGAGGAGAAAGCGAGACTGTACCAGCAAGCAAAAGCCGAGGTGGAGAGAACGCAGAACCGGATCGATCGTACTCCTAGCCCACAGGTAAATATTAACACAGTGCCTGGTGTTCACAACTGCTTACCGATCTCGTGGCAGCGCACAGCTATGTCGCCCGTTGGTAGTCCGCCACCATCATCACCTGGAAGCTGGCCGACCGCCGAAGAAGAGAAAGTTCGATTATTCAACCAGGCGCAGAACAACGCACGTATCTTGCAGAGCTCTGTGACCCAGTATTCGATGTCGCCGCCTGCGAGCTCACATACACGAGGGGACTCGCGTGAGTCGGTAAAGAACTTCCAGACACCAGGCAAACCGGCGGTGTCGGCCGGCGCCGCGCTATATTCTGCTGCCATCTCTTCCATGGGCAAGCAGCCGGTGACACCTCCGAACGGATGGAACTCAAGGCAACCTGTCACGTCCCCTCATCAGACCTCTCGCTCCAATTCCACAGGCCCTCTTCCATCCGCAGAAGAAGAAAAGGAAATGCTCCGGCGCTATCAGTACGCGAAGCATGCTGTGTCCCGCCACCAAGAAGCCCATTTCGGACCCATGGATAGTGGCATGTCCTCGTTCCCGTCCGCAATGTATATACCCAATGGCGGCGACCCCTCGTATCAACCCCATCTCGGCCGCTCCGTCTCCGCCATCTCGCATATGAGCAATGGCGAAGACTTGCCGCCCCCTTGGGTGCCGAGTAGCGAATACCCGCAGGCACAGGCACAGAATCAACCCATCCAGAGCCAGCTGTCTGAGAAGGAGAGGTACAGACAGGCATACGAGGCGCGAGACGCCATCGCGGCCGCCCAGGCAGCCGCGCCACCACCGCCCGTGTCTCCTCCGAACCATCAGCCAATGTCTGCCGCCGAGGAGAAGGAGCTGCTGCGCAGACAATACGCCGCACAGGAGACACCGGCGTCACCCCCGCCGCCCGTATTCCAACCCGCACCGCCGTCCGGCGAGCTGCCCGCCCACATCCGCTCGCGTGCACCACCAGCACCGCCCGTGCCGTCCGGGAATAACAGACCCCTGACGGCGGCCGAGGAGAAGGCGATGCTGAGGGCGCGGTACGAGGCCGAAGAACGCGGCGCCGGCCCTCCGCCCACGGACTCGTCCCCCGCCTCCCCGCCTCCCTTCGACGCACCCACGAGCGCCGCGCCCCCCAGCCCCGCCCCGCCGAGCCTCAACGGCCCCACGACTCCGCGCACGCCGCCCCCGCCCCCGCCGCTCATGCCCCGCCCGCCCGTGGACTACATCCGCGAGACGCAGGAGGAAGACGCGCGCTCGATCGCGCACGCGCACTCGCTCTCGAGCGTGCACGCGACGCTGCTGCAGTCCGACGCGGAGAACGACACGTTCGGCCTGAAGCTGCGCCCGCTCTCGCCGTTCACCGTCGGCGACATGATGCAGAGCATGGCGCCGCCCAACGGCGTCGGCATCGCGAGTCCGCCGCCGCGCCCGCCGAAGGTCCCGCTCGACAGCTGAGCCCTATACTGTCAGTGTATATACCCGAATTCGTGACACCTGCCATTCGTTACCCGTTTACTGCTTTTCTCTCTCTCTGACTGCGGATCGCTTCGCCTGACGTTTATTTTTGTTTTTGTATGCTTTGCAATTGCTTGTTGTAGATATTTCCTCCATATGGGGCGCGCTTTATCTATTTCATTGCGCAGACGAGCTGTGTCTGTCCTATCGCTCAAGCGCCCGCCGAGGGTGTCTGAAACCTCACGTTCCTTGTCGTTTTTACTTCATATATTATTGGATAATTTGTTCAGCCCATTGCTTCTATAATATTGTGAAGACTTCGCGTTCCAAGGACGAAAGACTCAAAAATACCCGCGAATGAATTCTACAGCTGCTCGCATTTACAATACTTTAGCTAGTGATTGGCTATAGCGCGTTGGTACAAAGCGGACTAGAACGAGAGACAACATGCAATCAAAAATACACGGACTAGGCAGGACGTATGAGTATCTGGTCAAATACGAGAGACCCCTGAGTACCCAAAAGCAATGACAACAAAAATGGACGGAGACACGCAACATCTTCGCCTCGTACACAGATCCTGCTGCAGAACAGACGGCGCGCTACTTCTTATTGCGCTTCGCCCGCGGCGACGCGATCTGTTCCGTGTGCAGAGGCAGCTCCTGCGCCAGCTCCGCGACGTCCGACTTGCGCTTGTGGCCCGTCGCGGCGGCCGCGACCGCCTGTGCCTTCTGGCGCGTCGGGCTCGTCGGCCCATCCGCCGCCTCGTCCAGGAACGTCTGCATCTGCGCGAGCGGTGAGGCGTCCCGCGTATTGCTGCCCGTGATGTCGTTGACGTCGCCGTCGGGGATGCCCCCGCCCGCGGGCGCGCCGAACTGCGTGAGGAACGCGTCGAGGTCGAAGTCGTTGTTTTGCTGGTCCTCGTGCGCTAGCTCGTCGTTAGCCGGGAGATCGCACTGCGACGGCGGCGGCGTCTGCTGATAGAGCGTACCGGGATCTAGCCCCATATTCTCTATGAGCGTGTTGATGCTTGCTTGCAGCGCATCGACGTCCGCGTCTATCTCTGCCGAGTCTTTGTACGACTTCTGCAGCTGCGCGTGGTCGTCTAGGAGGGGCTCTAGCGCGGGACCTTCGTCGGGTTTGGGAAGAAGTGCGCTGACGCTCGCAGCTGGTTCAGTCGGGAATGTCGCCTCGTACTCCACACGGGGATCATAAGGCGCGATCTGAGTCACGGCTTGCTGACCAGGTGGTGGAGGGGCATATTGGGGGGAAACGAGGGATTGTGAAGGGAATCCAGGAGAGTTTGACAGTGCTTGGATGAAACGCTGCATTTGTGAGGGCGAATGCATGAGTTGTTGGAAAGCGGCCTGAAGGACAGCGTCTTGTGACGATGGTGACGCTTGTAAGTTTGGCATGGAGGTAGTAGATTGGGTGGACTGTGAACGACGTAATCCCAACGCAGAATCATTAGAAGTACCAATGTTAGAAGACTGAGTCGAAGCGGCTGATGTCCATGGTTGCTGCGCTGAGACAAGGGGAGGTTGTTCGGGGAGAAATGGGGTAGGTGCGGTTGAGGACATAGTAGGAGAGAACGTATCGACTGACTGGACGGCGGGTGATACCATTGGAGGCGTGTCAATCGTATATGAACCTACAGAACAAATGCGGTCAATAAATACTGCAGAATCCAGACGATTTACTCCCTTACTTGGAGATCTTGGGCTGAAGCGGACCGAGTCAGCAGGTATACTCTTGCCTCGCTCATTGTCCATGTCAACAACAACGGGCGCGGTCTGTTTGCGGTCTTTCCCGTCATCAATCATGAGTCTTTGACGTTTCCTTGAGACCACTTGCTGGGGCGACGCATGACTATCGCTGTCCTTGTCGTCGTGAGTGTTTGCACGACCAAAGACACTCGCCAAGAACTTCAGAATGCGGTTGATAGTGTCTTGATGGCTCTTGTGCCGTTCGCGAGCAGTGATGGCCTCTTGCCACAACAGCTGATTTGAGTTCTTGAGCTCATTGAGGTCTGCTGAGATGGTTTGCTGGTGTCGCTTGACAGCGGCGATGCCATTGATGATGGAATTGATATCGAGGACCTGAGCGTTGTTGGGATACCCTGCAGCATGAGCGGCATCCTTCTGTTCTGGAATAGCCTCCTCTGCCGTAGTGCCCTGATTTGCCTGTTTCTTCCGCTGAATAAGGCAGAGCAAATCAGGTTGCCCACGATGAAAATGGGGGTGCTCAAAGTTCCAAAGCTCTGTGTCGGTGTCGCTCTTTAGGACCCCTTGTTGCAGATGTGGGATCTTGTGGAAGCCGTACATATTCAGCTGCCGGACGAAGGATGCGAAGTTCTGGTGTTTGAACCATCGTCCGAGCACTTCTCGCGCGAAACGCTCGTGGTCGAGCACTGTCGGAGAAGGGGGATGAGAAAGCCGATGGAAGGGGCAAGAAAGAGAAGCACGAACCGAAGAATGAATCTCCACTGTCTGCCCATCTGATCAGTTCGTTGTTGTTTGCGTCGTTGACCATCCTATAAGGATTTGTGATTAGATACATGGAGCACAAAGACAGATAGGTAAGGCAGGGCACATACTCGTAAAGTTTCTGCAGGAACTGGGGCACGACCTGCCTGGTCGTCCTGCTTAGGTTCGTTGATCCCGCGCGATACGACCTCGACAATGCCATTTGAGGATCTGCCGACATTGTGAGGAGATGGAAGGGGGGAGATGGAGCTTGAGTGCAATAGAGCACTGGAGTGGCCCGGGAAGGTAAATCGCGTTTGCCACACCGGCTGGCTCCGGCGCACGTGGCCCGGAGTCCGCCGCGGTCCCGTCGACGGACACAAGATATTGTTCTGCACACTGGCTACTCAACAACGTTACATTCTATCATACAGTACATGTCGAGAGCTACGATCACGAACTGCGCCGTATGTTGCTCCGCGACCGACGGACCCGCCGCCATAGCAATGTCCACGCCGCAGACACCAACGCCCACGGTGGAAACAACCAACTCACACGCCACGTCCATCCAGCATCCCGCTGTAGTCGCCGTGCAAACGACTGTATCTGCTCCTGGAGCTCCTGTGGTGCGCCAGAATTCTCGATAACATGGTCTGCATACTCGAGCTTGTCCGTGATGGGCATTTGCGCCGTTAGCCGCGACATCGCTGCTTCTCGTGTGGAACTGTCGCGCTTCATGAGACGCTGCAGCTGTAGCTCTGCCGAGCTATACCAAGACGGCGACGGTGAGATGCCGGCGGTGCATGCAGTAGAGGACGGGGAACGCACCAGTACACCACGACCACTTTGCCGACCCATTTGTGTATCCCGGCCTCGATCAACAGCGGCACATCCAGCACGCACACCCGTTCCCCATGCATCCAAAGCCTCAGCACATGTCGCGCCATAGCACGCCTCACAGCGGGATGTACAATGGCATTCAGCTTCTTCCTCTTCGCCTCGTCGTTGAACACGATGGCACCAAGCTTTGGGCGGTCAATGTACCCATCCACCTGGATAACCCCCTCTCCGAATGTCTGGATTATCCGTTTGTAGGCCCGCGTCCCAGGGAGGACAACCTCCCGTGCAAGAACGTCGGCGTCGATGACCGGGATATCTTGGGCCTTGAGCAGCGCAGAAACGGTAGATTTTCCAGTTGCGATGCCCCCAGTCAATCCGACGACTGCGACGCTGATTAGTCTATAGCTCAAGAGTCGGGGTCAGAACGCACATACCCAACATTCCTGGTGTAAGTCGCGTGTGT
Source organism: Hericium erinaceus (assembly GCA_006506795.2). Classification (NCBI taxonomy): domain Eukaryota; kingdom Fungi; phylum Basidiomycota; class Agaricomycetes; order Russulales; family Hericiaceae; genus Hericium; species Hericium erinaceus. Next base: position 89,974 of record SZZO02000017.1, on the reverse strand, counting down.
TGGGAATCGGAGTCTTGATGTCCAGCTCACCATGAACCGGCCCGACATGGCCGGTGCACGTGACTGTGATGGCGCATCACCTGATGCTAAGCGCGACGATCACCCCCGTGCCCGAGTTCGATCTGCGATGCTCGTAGAGACCGCTAGAAACATTTCCGGAACATCACCATTCAAATTTCAGAAAGGATGACGCTCAATGACCTCAACAATCCGGCTCAGGAGAATACTGCGGCCTGTTCGAGTCTCGTCGAGAGCACTGTCGCTTCCATATTCGGCGACCCGCAGAAGACGAATCCGGTACTGATGACGTCCGTAAAGAACTTGTCGAGCCTAGAAAACTCTTCAACACACTCTCCTCAAGGGGTGACCCCTGCGCAACAGGTTATATAAACGGTGCGACCCTCGAAAGGTCCTGCACTTCAGTAACAACCGAAGCACTCATATCCAACCCCACTCCTAACTTCTTACCTGCAATTAAATGGCTCTTTCTCGCCTTCTCTACGAGCCTTTCTACTCTATGTCCGACTTCGACAGGCTGTTCGACGAGGCGTTCTCCACGCGGGGTATAGCCCCTACCACCACCTCGCTCACTGCGCCGCTCCGCCGCTCCAGGAGCTTGATAGAGCCCGGCGCGGTAACCCTCATGAGGCCAAGGTATGTCCCCACCTTTGATCCGCCCCAGAGCAGTGCTGATGTCGTCTCGATAGGATGGACATGTACGAGGACGCGAAGACGAACACCGTGACGGCGACCTTCGAGCTCCCGGGCCTAAAGAAGGAAGACGTGCAGATCGACGTGGCCAACAACCTGCTCACCGTCTCGGGAGAGACGAGCGCCGCCGAGGAGCGCGACGAGCCTGGCTGGACTGTGCGCGAGCGGCGCTACGGGAGGTTCTCCAGGACGATGCCGGTGCCCCAGGGCGTCAAGGTGAGTACTTGGCGTTGGGCTTTGGAGCGTCGAGATATTGATGAGGTCCTACAGCCCGAGGATATCAAGGCCTCCATGGAGAGTGGTGTCTTGACGGTCAACTACCCGAAGACATCGCCCGAGCAGGCGGCCAAGCGCATTACCATCGCCTAAGCCTTGTCTGAGGGAATCGGAATCGGGATTTGGGTTTGAATACGAATTGGCGTTGTAGCTCAAAAGTGTTAGCGCTTTGTATTATAGTCGCACCTCATCGTGTGGAAATATATGGGTCTTCTCATTGATTTAATTCTTGAATTGATTGATGCACGTAGTCCAAAGGACATCTGAGAGTCTGGAACGAAGCAGGTCTTCTGCAGTTGGCATCCAACAAAAGATATATCTTTGACTTCTCAGCTGACAACAGCGCAACTTGAGATCTCTTCAGCCAACATGGTAAACGTACAAGAAAGCGTAACATCGCGGTTGCGTCGTTTGTCGTTTGCCTTGTGGGCCTGCTAGTGTCCACCGCTCCCGTTTCTCCGCTTTGCAGACTTTGTAGCCGTCGACTTTTCGATGGGCGATACGGAGGATCGCGTTATTGCAGTTCCTGACATGTCGCCGCAACGCTCAGTTCGACATTCGTGCGAGGCCCGGCAAGCGCATTAGGAATACTAGTGTGTAAGCGCCAACATGCGCGCTACCTCGAAGTGAGGAAATTCGGACGTCGTCACCGCCGATACATTGGTCGCAAAAAAGCAAACTAATGTCGTCTATAGTGTTGTAGATAATCTGGTCGTGTCTGCTGGCCTATTGTGTCATAGTAGGAATAGCAATTGAAGCTTGTCTCATCTAGACTTTTTCCCATAGCCTTTGAGGTCAAAGTATCGAGTGAGGTACATCCCCACGACGGCGACCATGATAGCTGAGCCTGCAAGCAAAGTTTAGCATTCAACTCATATGGAAAACCCTTGCTGGGCGAGACGCACCTGCGTAGATACCGACAGGCTTATAGCTGCCTGTCGCGCTGTTGATCGCGCCCGAGATCGGAGGGCCTGCGACAGCACCAAACGCCATCGTCGTAAAGTACATCCCAGTACGACGACCAGAATCGCCCGGCTCGCCGAAGTTGATCATGGGCGCGGGGCATAGCCCGACGTACGCGCCAGAAGCGTACCTGCAGGCCAGGTCAGCACATACAGTAGGATCAAGGCTCAGAAGAGTACCGTCAAACGCACCCGTAGAAAATGGCGATGATGGTCACGGCGGCCTTGCCGTGCACGAAGGGCCAGATGTAAGTGAAGACGCCCGTGAAGGCCATCATCGGAGCCATGATGTTAATCGGACCTGCATTAGTGCGACTGATGAGGACATGGACTTTGGGTCGGGGGCGGCGCGAGGACTCACCTATGCGATCTGCAATTACTCCACTGGTCAGCCGCCCAAACCCTGACGCCGCATTGGCGATGGCTACCAGGTAGAATGAATAATTTTCTGTGAGGCCCTGAGTGGGTCCGCTCGCGCTGATGTATGTCAGGACTATCCACTCCAGTCAGTGCATGCTCCACGGTGTATGTAGCGTACCTTACCGGTATAAAGACCAAGGAATGATATTAATCCTGAGACGCTATAGACTAAGAACGCGGGATTCTTCCAGACGCCGAAGTTGAACAATCCGCCTGTCACGTTGACTGGAGGCAAACGACGCCTCAATGTCTACACGATGATATTGAGTTCTAGCCTTTTCGCTCTGGGCATCTTCCAGACTCAAGACTGACCAAACTCGCGAAACCCAAAGTAAACATAAGAAAGAAGCCGAAGATTCTCATCGTCCACTTAAATCTACGGGATTGAAGGTAAATGAGAGTGCGACTAACGTGTTTCGCAAAGCGTACCCGACTTCGGTTTGCAGGTTGCGAAACATAATCGGAAAGATCGTCCCTCCAATCGAAGAGCCACACGCATTGACCCCCAGCGCTATGCCGCGCTTCTTCTTGAACCACTGGGAGACAATACTGACCACTGGGCCAAAGACGGCACCACAGGCAAGCTGGTGATATACTAGTATCAGTGCAGTTAATGATCAAGTCTTTTGGGCTAGGACTTACACCGAGAGCAATCCCCTGGCAAAGAAGCAGTTGCCAATACGTTGTGCATTCCGCAATCAAGAATGTAGCGACAACGAGCAGAACACTGGCCGCGCCGAAAAAGCTTTTGAAGTACCCGAGATCAAACAGCCGACCGAATATAATGCAAGGGAGGAAACAGAGTGCATACTTAAATGGAGCGGTCAGACATCATACACACGGTTATGTTCGTCAGCTCACTTGAACTGATCCGATCCATGCTCTTCAGGAATATTAGCATACAGACGTCGATAGTTATTGTAACAAGTTGGGAGACGTACATGGTTGATGGTGATGTACCTTCCAAAAGGACGGTCTCGTAGTACGCCTGAAAGGTCTGCGAAACGCATCATTAATACCGATTCAACGGCGGCAGAGACTGGCAAAGGGCCCGGGAATAGAATACGTACCCCCCAGGCGTTGACATAACCAAATCTTTCCGGAGTAAGATAGGTTAAATGCAGGACAAAGATGGATGTGACTCATACTGAGTTGCTCACGTCGACATTTCTGCAGCCAAGGCCTAGAATATTGTTAGAGCTATAAAAATGACTCCGGGGGAGACAGAGTACTTACCCCAATGATCACAAGCTAAGCTGCAAGCCCGCCATCTGGGTAGTCATCCTCTTCACCGACAAGAATATCGGAGACCTCAGCATTCGTAGTGTCCCCACTATGGTCCACATCCTTCATAGACTTGATATCATGCTCGCAATGGGCGACACCGGACGTCCGGCCTAAGCCAGCGAGGGGTATGTCCTCACTGTTTTCGGGTCCTGTGGCCGACATAGACAAATTGACTACAGCCGGCAGGGCAAGGGACGCAGCAGGAGGCCTTGACGCTGGATCGTAGCGTGAGCCTACGATGTGTGGAGATAAGACGGAGAGACCTGTATCCATTATCAGCCGGGTTTTATGTACTTACTTTCGTTGTTTGTTGTGTTCGACTCATGGTGGAATGTGATCGTCACCTTGCGATTCGTGCGAAGATAAGCAGCCGGCGGTACCGTAACCGCATCATTGCATCGTGTTAGATCTTTACATACCGATTGTTGGTCTATATCCCAGTTCTAGCCACAACAGCACGTTCTAAATTACCTTCTTTCTTGGTCAGAAGGAAGTAGGTGCCGTTTTGGTATACTCGCTTGAGCGAAGTACTAGAATTTTTGGTCAGAAAACGACCTTGAGCGACAAGGCACGGACAGTTTTTATGAATCTCTCCACACATGATCGCGATCAAGTATCGTATCGATGTGCGGACAAGACAAACGATGAACTGTGTCCTTCTCGCGAACAACAGCGTGCCCCACTTCGGAGCCGACCTACCACGATAGACATGCGCGCGCATGTCGTCAACTGAGCACATGAAAGCAAAAAGCAATCCTTGAGGTAATGTAGAATGTCATAAAACAGTAGCATTAGCACGTCCTTCCGCATGACGCAGCCCAGGATGTGCACCCGTAGCGTCTATTCCACATCGGAATTGTCACCGCCTAAATCCTCACTCTCCTCTCCCCGTGTCTCTAGCGACGATTCTGCTCGGTGGATGCTAGGCTGTTGCAGCGAGATCATGGACACTGACCGCCCCTTCAACGCAGGGCTGCCTCCTGGCCCCCCATGACCGAACGATGCGCTACGCATCCCCAGCCCCAGCATGTACATCCCGGACGTCGCCCTGGCTCTCGGCGAAGGTCTCGCAGGAGACGAGGGCATCTGCAGCACGTGTTCGGGCATCGGAATGCGCAGACCCAGGGCTGAAAAGGGGCTCAAAGGCGGCTTTTCTCCGCCTACCTCAGAGGAGGGCACACGCGCGTGTATTTGCGCATTTGACGGCGCACGGCGCAGACGGGAGGATGTCATTACGGAGCCAAACGTCGGCGCAGGGCTAGCGGGCCGTGATGAAGGTGTGAATAGTCCAGCTGCGAGCGTCGTCCACGATGCGTTAGCACCCGACTGTACCTGGTCTTCCTCGGGCGTCGTGGGCAGTTCGTGTAGGGCACGCTTCACTGCGGCGACATCATGCTCCAAATCGTCCAGCTTGCGCGCGAACTGACTCTGTGCACGCGCAACTGCGGTATCCGTTCCTTCGATGAATGCCCGCACCGCTGTCTCAACGTCTGCTTCTTCAGCCTCGGGAATGGCACCCGGTATTGACAGTAACGTTTCATAACCTCGCGCGATACGCTCTTCGTCCGAGACACGGATCTCCAGCTCCACACGGGTATCCTCGTTGTAGTCATCGAGGCGAGCCACAGCCGTCTGCAGAACAGCCAGAGAAGAAGAGGTGGGAAGGGTGGGCAAGGTCTGGGTGAGATCGCGAAGAGCCAGGTGACAATCACGGAAAGCACGTTGCAGAGTGTCATAGCGACTCCTCGCTCGAGTCAACTCGGTAAGCAGAAGTTCCTTCTCGGAAGGCGGCGAGACAGGGCCTGATGCAGGAGACGTTCGGATGTCGGCTGTGTCCTTGGTTACATGCAATTGCTCACCACCGTCCATGGTAGGAACCCCGGCTGATTCATTCGGTATGATAGTTGGTTCTGTATCTGACGACACAGATTGTGTCTGGATCGCAGGAAATGATATAGAAACGTCCAGTGGAGTTGGGGACGGAACCACAGACGATTGCAAAGATTTAAGTCGATCCGAATCACGTACAGCTCGCGGAGATGGTTGATGAATGATAGTGGAAGGTGACTTTGCCTCTGTGGTTGACTCTGGTTCTTGATCCAGTGACAATAGTGCTGACATCGAGTCTACAAGGGAAACAGACGTCTGAGAATGCTGATCACTGCCAACCCCGGGGATCGCATGGCCATTTTCCAGGACCGGGGAGGGTGGAGAAATAGGTGAAGTTGCAGCATCTACCTGCGTTCGTTTTGGCAGCAGGCCATCCATTATTTTCTCACCCAGAGGAGGAAGCGATACTTTGGCCGATGGTGGTGCAGGAGGGGGAGATGGAGGGATGATTTTCCCGTCCTCTGTCACTTCAGCCCGACCTAGGATTCTCTCCAGCCGCATCCTCTTCTCCGTCTCCATTTGCAACTCTTCCACAAGCGTCTTGACAGCTTGCTCTGCCGCCAAAATTCTGGCGACGCTCCCTAGACCGTCATGAGCATCTGCCCCCACCCGTACAGACTCGTCGTCGCCATCCACGATACCAAGTAGCTGTATCCCATCGTCAACAACTTGCTCGAACCCTTCTCGGACAAGATTCGGGTCGTCAGCAGTCCGCTGGAGCGTCTCCTGTGCTCTTCTTGTCCAGCGACGCAGGGCCTCTGCCAGGCCGTCTTCTCGCCCGACGACAGCAAGTCGAAGAGCAATCTCGCGTCGTCTGCCATAGGATTCGCGACCAAGCTGCTCACTCAGTTCATCCAAAGCATCTCTGAGCCGCCCGGTCTGTTTGCGTTCCGTAGCCAATGTTGATTGCAAGTTCGAAATCTGCAAATTTAGAGTGGCAGTCGTAGCTTCATGCCGTGCTTTGAGATTATCAATGGATTTTTGGAGGGTATCGGTCGTAGACTGGGAGAACTTCCTGAACAAATAGGATATTGTGAGCGAGTATAGAATGTAATAAGGAGAATACACTGTACATATATCGAGACACCATTTGTGCGGCCGACTTATCGTCAGCTCTGTACTTTTCGAGCTCGACTTGGACATCAGCCAAACGTGCACGATCTTGCTCTGCTGCCTTCATTTCAGCCTCGCGCTTGGTCTCGATGACTGCTAGCTCCGCGTGAAGCCTTCCAATTTCTTGCTCCAACCTTTCCGTCTCCGCGTTGAACTCCTCAAGTAGTCTCTGCAAGCCCAACTTGCCGTCCTTCAGCCCATCAAGTAGTGCAGCATTCGATGCACGTACGGCTCCATTCTCTCTCCCAGGCGAGACATGGTGGGACGCTGTTGAACTCCTGCTCGGTCTTCCCTCCAGTGTCCGGACGAGATCTGCATACTGTTGCACGACGCGGTCCATCATCTGACGCTCCTCCTCGGCTACCCGCACTTTCCTATGCATCTCGCGCTCTCGTGCTTTCGCCTCCTCCCCTCGAGCATGTACGTTCGCTGAAGCCTGATACGCACCTGCGGCCTCGTGCTTCAGTTTATTGACGTCACTCAGCGCATTGGCGAGTTCTCGCGTCCTTGACACAAGCGTTCCCTCGGTCTCCGTAAGCTTGTCCGACAGCCGACGCAAAGATATCGTCATCTCCGGTACCTGCAGTGCTGCCGGATGAGGCGACGTGTCCGGATGGCCATGTAACGCTGTCAGTTCCTCGCGAAGCGCCGCGTTCTCGCGCTGCAGGGTCTGCGCCCGTTCCAGAGCATACGTGGAGTCGAGCGAGTGCCTCTGCAATTTTAGTGCGGATGTGTGCGCTTCATGCTATACAAATTCCAAGCAACGTAGTCAAAGTCTCAAATGAGCGAACCATTTAGACGGCGTACGAATGAGCTGCACCTGAAAGCGCCTCACAGCGACCTTGAGACTGCTGAGCTCGAGCGCGAGGGGGTGATCATCGTTGATTGTGAGCTCTGCAGCGCTCATTACGATGCATCGAGTACGAAGTGGTGTGAAGCTGGACTGCAATCTACTGCGAGACTACTATAACTCAGTACTGGATGTCCAGGACGTTCATCACCGAATCTTGCTGTCGGTGACCGGTGATCCGCGAGAGATCACCGGATCCGACACAAATTCGCCAAATCATAGCGAAAAGCTCCGGTTGTGGCCGTTATGGCCCGATTAGACATATTTCAGGGAACGGTAATTTCCTTTCCTGGATTACATCGCAAGACTCCGAGGCAACAAACGTGCTCTCGTTGGATCCGCACCATCCATCCGCAGCTCCTCACACACCCACACATATCTCAAGACATACAGTACCAATGGCTGACGTTGCCATTCACACTCAAAGTCGCCAGCCTTCGCAGGGTCAGGCTCAGCGGGGCAGAAGGGCGAACCGCAAGAGAGGAGGTGACTTTGGACGGGGTGCCGCGAAAGCCGACGGGGGCAAGCCGGGTAGGACAGCTCCTTCTACAAAGAAGGAGGAAGCGGAGAAGGTTGTGAAGGAAGAAGTGAAGCCAGCTGTCGAGGTGGACGAGAGCAGACTGTGCTGGATTTGTGCGGAGCCCGCCAAATATTACTCGGTCTCTGAGTGCAACCATCGAACATGCCATGTCTGTGCATTGCGGTTGCGTGCACTTTACAAGAAGATGGATTGTACATTTTGCAAGGTGTGCAGTATCTGACCACGCGTTTGACTTTCCCGTATCTGATGCGGTGAAATGGTATAGGAACCACAACCCACGGTCATATTCACGGAGTCTGCAGATAGGCCGTTTTCTTCATACACGCCAGAAGAGATACCACACAAGGACTCGAAGTTGTCTATCTATTTTGAGACGGAAGAGATGATGGAGGAGACTTTGGTTCTTCTTCGCTTCAACTGCCCCGACCCGGACTGTGACTACACGGCGTCGGGCTGGAATGACTTGAAATTGCACGCCCGAGGACAGCATGGAAAATTGATGTGGTACGTCCGCCTCAGGGAGGTACCTGTGATTCATAATCTCATGTTGTGTTCAGTGATCTATGCATTCGACACAAGAAAGTGTTTTCCCATGAACATGCATTATATTCGCCGAGCCAGTTAGCCCTGCATCTACCATCGATGCCTCAGCGACATGGTCAAAAACAAGTAACGTCGGATAAAGTGGAAGGTGGCATCCATCCTTATTGCGAATTTTGTCGCGACTGCTTCTTTGGGGACGACGAACTGTACTCGCACATGAGAGAAAGGCACGAGGAGTGTTTCGTCTGCAAACGAAACGAGGTCAGGGACCAATAGTCAGTGACTCCATGTTACATCTCTGTACTATGTCTGACGATTTGCCCAGCTTCAAAAATTACGAGGCCTTGGTATGTGGTATATTTTTGTGATCACTGTGTCATATTGAACTGTCTGTAGGAGAAACATTTTGACCATGCGCACCATCCATGTCCCAACTCATCTTGTCAAGCACGGAAGTTTGTCGTGTTTGGGTCGCTGCTCGATCTGCAAGCACACATGGTCGAGGAGCATGGCGCAGAGATGACCCCGCGCGACAAGAAGATCGCACAACGTGTGGATGCTGGCTTTGGGTTTCAAGAGTCCGCCGCGGGAAGAAGAAGAGGTCCAAGAGAACGGGAGCCTCCACCGCACACAAACAGGAGGGACAGGTTTGGTGGACATCTGACCACTGACGGCGGGGCGATTCCCACACCCAGTTCTGCTGGCCCAAGTCGTCGTCAGTCACCCTCGCCACCGCTAGTGGACATGGACCCTGTCACCTTTGAGTATGCTTTCTGCACTGCACTGCCATGTGGTACTTTTCTAACTAGCGTTTTAGGCGTCAAAATGCCTTGTACACTCGTCTCAGAGCCTTGGCGCCGAACCCCACGAATGCCGTTGCTGCTGTGAAGTTGTCGCTCCGGTCTTATGTGGCATCGGAATCTGCTGCGAGCGACCTCATATCGACTGTTTGGAACATCTTGGATCGTGATCTCGACAACACTGCCAGCGTCGTGAATCTCCTTGTCGACCTTGTAGACGACGAAGAGAAAAAGACGTTGTTACTTGGGGCTTGGAATGGTTTCAAGATCGAGGTGCGCTCTTTCCGTCTTCAGCTTCCATCGATCAGCCAACTCACTTATCATCTAGCAACGTCGACAATTCCCGGACCTGATCCCAACTGCTCAAGGCAACAACTATGCCGGAGTCACAGGTGGCCGTGTGCTCAACATCAAGCAATCGACTGCAACTCGCTCCTCTCGACGTCCCTCCCGCGCAGTATGGGATCGTGTCGCGCAAGCAGCCTCGTCAGCCGGCCCCTCCACCCCCTCGCCTCCACCACCGGAACGTTTCCCCACTTTGCAGCCGTCTGCTCCCTCCATTGCCGCCGGCCATCGTCAACCACGAAGCACCACAGCGTGGTCGGCCTCCGCTTCGGGACACGCTCCTCCTGCTCCTAGGTCGGTCCCCGCCGTAAAACCGAGCACACAGCCTGCTGCACCCAAACTCTCTAGCTCGCTGTTCCCGGAGCTTCCGAGCGCGTCGAGCCAACGAGCGAGGCCGGTGGCTGGGGGCAAAACGTCCCTCCAGAAAATTCTCGGCAGTTCGGCACCTGCAACGTCTGCGTGGGCCCCAGGGGCCAGCGGTGATACAGCTGTTCAGGAAGCCCCGAATGGCAACATTCCTGAAACAGTCGGAAAGAAGAAGGGGAAGGGGAAGCAGAAACAGACGCTCTTTACGTTGGGAAGCTTTCCGACGTAACATGCAGTGATGAACGATGGATATACCTTACGGTTTGGGAGTGAACTTAGAGCGGGTGTGAGGCTGATCTATGCATGTTGTAGGTTAGAATATTCCCTGAGAAAGATGGTCTTTGCGTTGTTGTTCGCGAGAAGGACACAGCTCATCCCTTGGTCAGTGACCGGCGTTGGAACGCTGATGACTCTCACGTTGACTAGCGTTGACTGCTTGTGTCTCATGATCGCCTGGTCAAACAGGTTCAGCCTATCTCCGAAGTATCCGATTCTGGCCCTCTTCACCCTGCATTAATTTAGGAACATTAGGGAAAGAACTGTTATAAACGTGTTCGGCCGAGTTCATTAATCTGCACACCCTATAACCCATGATGAAGTGGAAGGAGCTTAAGCTAGGGACCGCACCGGACCGTGACGCCCACTGCGGGTTGAGGATGAGCCATGTCCGCGCTTGTCCAGTCTTGTCCGCGCATCGATACGATCCAGTCTCGGCCGATTGGCTCGCGATCATGTGCGGGGAAGATCATTCGAATTGGGGTAGACTGTCCGTGCCTTGTAGCTCAACATCGTATTCTGGCCAAAAATTCAAGCACTTCGCGCAGGCGAATACACATACCAGAACGGCACTATCACCTTCTGACCAAGTCAAGAAGTAACCCAGAACGTACTGCTTGGCTAGAAGTGGGACGTAGGGCAGGCAATCGGTACGTAAAGAACACAAGAACCCGATTATATGACATATTGACAGTGTATGATGCATGCGGTTACGGGACACCGTACCGCCGGCTAATTATGTTCGCACGAACAAGGCAATGATCATATTCCCGACCATGAGCCATAACAAACAACGAAAATACATAAAGCGCGGCTAACGATGGAAGAGTTTCTCCGTCCTATCCCCACACATCGTAGGCTCACGCTACGGTCCTGCGTCAAGGCCTCCCGCTGCGTCCTTTTTCCCACAGGCTGTAGTCGATTTGTCCATGTCGGCCACAGGACTCGAAAACAACGAGGACAGAACCCTGGCTGGCTCAGGCAGGGCGTCTGCCGCTGACGATTACGAGCACGATATCAAGTCTTTGAAAGATGTATACGACAGCGACGTCAAGAATGCTGAGGTCTCCGATATCCCTGTCGGTGAAGAGGATGACTACCCAGATGGCGGGCTTGCAGCTTGGCTTGTGATCATTGGGGTGAGTGCTTTGTCTCGACACGAGTTATTTTATAGTCCTGACAGCATTCTAGGCATTGGCTGCGAACACTTCCACGTGAGCAACCAGTACGAATCAAGTTCATTTTTTTCCTGCATCTAACTTATTTCACCCGGGACAGATTCGGTTATGTCAACGCCTGGGGGGTACGTTCTATTCCCGGGTCCTTTGCGAGTCTCTGCCGCCGTTAAACCGGTGCTAATTATGCATTTCGTAGACCTTTCAGGCATACTACGAAACCGTCCTCCTGGATGGTACATCACCATCAACAATGTACGTCTTCCAATTTATTGCAGCAACTATCCACGCATGTGTGCTAATGTTCCCGAAGAGCATGGATCGGATCGATTCAAGTGAGTTGCTGAACACAGCCATGTGTATAATGCCTGACCACTCCATATCAGTATGCCCTCTGTTTTCTCCCTTGCATTATATTCGGTCGGCTGTTTGATCTTGGATACTTCAAAAGCTTTTTCGGCGCAGCCAGTGTTCTGCTCGTCGTCGCTACGTTCTTGGTTGCGGAATGCACAACGTATTGGCAACTGCTTCTTTGTCAAGGAATTGCTCTGGGTGTAAGTCCTCGCTCAACAGACTGACTTGATCGTTGACTAGACTGATACATTACCAGCTCTCCTGTGGTGCTATCTTCGGCCCGGTGGTCAGTATTGTCTCCCAGTGGTTCAAGAAGAAGCGCGGCATAGCGCTGGGCATCATTGCATGCGGTTCTTCGATTGGAGGGACGATATTTCCGATCATGTTTCGTAACTTGCAAACCGAAATCGGGTACGCTTTGTGACACGCATTAGTCGCACTGCCGCTTACCTTCAATTCGCGTAGATTTAAGTGGACCATGAGAATCTTCGGTTTCTTGCTCATGTTTACTTTGGGTCTTGCGAATTTGGTGAGTCGCTAGTATGGCAGATGCCCAGAGTGAAAGAGTTCAAGCTCAACAATTATTGTGCAGACATTGAGGCGTCGTTTGCCTCCAGTCAACGTGATTGGTGGAGTGTTCAACTTCGGCGTCTGGAAGAACCCCGCGTTCTCAGTCTATACAGCCTCAGGATTTGTATCGTTCCTTGGTCTTTATACCGGTAAGGCAAAGCACATGAAGGCATGGAGCATGCACTGACTTCAGTGGATAGTCCTAACATACATCGACGCTAGCGGACCCACTCAGGGCCTCACAGAGAGCTATTCGTTCTACCTGGTGGCCATCGCTAACGCTGCGTCAGGGGCTGGGCGGCTAACGAGCGGAATGATTGCAGATCGCATAGGTCGGTTTTCGAGCCGCCTCCATTCAGAGTATGTTTTCTCATCGGTTACATCGACGCAGGTCCAATAAACATCATGGCTCCGATGATGGCCTTCACGGGCATCATCACTTTCATCTGGCCCTTCGTGCATGGCACGGCCGCCGTCACCATCATCGCCGTTTTCTACGGGTGCGTTTGAACGGACTCTTCTCAACCTTGATTATATGTGCTGACTCTGGCCTACAGGTACGCTTCCGGCGCGTACGTCGGACTGTGCGCCGCGCCCATGATCAACTTCGGCGAGTCGGGCGACTCTGGTCGTCGACTCGGAATGTATTTTACGACGATGGCGTTTGGTGCTCTCGCGGGGCCTCCGATCTCAGGCGCGATCAACAACACGACAGGCAGCTATAAGCCTGTCGGCATCTACGCAGGTGCATCCCGCCCGACAAGCGCTTTTTGTCCGAGATGAATGCTAAACTTTGCTCACAGGCTCAACTATCATGGTCGCCGTCGTGGGGATGTACCTCACTCGATACCTTGTCCTCAGAGGCTGGTGGGGAAAAGTCTAGAGGAGACGAACTTCAGATCTTTTTGCATGATTGTGGCTCCTGTTATGATACGGTGGGCCGATAGACACGAGTAGACTATTTACGACACTATAGACGACATTAATTTCCTCACCTATGTATCACCCGGACAGTCCGCGTCTTCCTCACTTCGCGTAGTCGCGCGTATTGGCGCCCGACGAGCGTTTACACGCTGGCCGGCCCGCTATAGTGCGGCCTCGCATGAACGTCGAACAGCGTTGCACCGATATGTCAGGAACTGCAATAACGTGATCCCCCATGTTCCCCTCTGCGAGATCGACAATGTTTGCAAAGCGGAACAACGGAAGAGCGGTGGACAGGGCAGACGACAAATGACGCAACCGCGATGCTACGCTTTCTCATACCTCCACGACCGCTGGTAGCCACCACCCGACTCTCTCAGATTCATTCCCACTTCACAAAACGTGCACACTTCTATAGCATGTCGTACCCGAAGACCGTCAAGGCCGTTGGCATCCAGAAGACGGGGGGCGTCGAGGTCATCGAGGACCTCGAGCTGCCTTTCCCAGAGGTCAAGCCTGATCATCTTCTGATCAAGGTACGGGAATACGACAGTGTCGCAGATCGCAGACGTTGTGCTGACTCTTGAGGATGCCAGGTTCAATGGGGCGGTGTCAATTTCATCGACACCTACCTGCGGTATGAGTTGCATGATATGGTACATTATGCGGGCGCTAACGATATGTGCGATGTTTCGCCAATTAGATCAGGGCTTTATCCCACACCGTTCCTTCCCCTTCCCATCGTGAAGGAGATCGCTGGTGTCATCGTCGAGCTGCCAACCGATGCATCCGTCCTGAACAACCCACAGTACCAGAAGCGCGGCTTCAAGAAAGGCGGAAGCGTCACCGTCGTACGCCTCTATCTTCACTGTGCTTCTCTGCGCTCACCATCCTGCAGGACGTAACCGGCGGCCTCAAAGAGTACGTCTCCGCGCCGTGGGATGTCGCATTCCCTCTCCCGGACGGCATATCGACGCGCACGGCCGCGGCGTCGGTCCTACAGGGCCTGACGGCCCTCACGCTGCTTACGGAGTCGCACAACGTGCAAAAGGGCGAGACGGTGCTCATACACACCGTCGCGGGCGGCGTCGGGCTGCTGATGGCACAGATCGCGAAGGCGCGTGGCGCAACGGTCATAGGCACGACGTCGACGCCGCAGAAGGCGGAGCTTGCGAAGCAGCACGGTGCGGACCATGTTATCCTGTATAAGCAGGAGAACACAGTGCAGCGCGTGCTAGAGATTACGGGTGGGGAGGGCGTGCATGCTATTTTTGACGGCGTCGGGAAGGATACGTGAGTTCCATTTTGTGAGTCGGAGGGAATTGGTGATACTAAGGGCACATGTAATTCACAGGTTCGACAGTGACTTCGAGATGATCAGGCGTAAGGGAACACTTGTTTCCTTCGGCAATGCGTCGGGCGCTGTCCCACCCGTCCCGCTGATGAAGCTGACCCCCAAGAACGTGAAGCTTCTTCGCCCGACGTAAGCACTGCGAATGTTCACCTATGCGCGTTGATCTGAAACTGTCCCGATAGCGTATCGAACTATACGGCGACGGTTGAGGAACGCGGTTACTACGGCACGCAGCTATTCAAGCTCATCGCGGATGGTGACTTGAAGATCAACATCCATGGGGAGTATCCCTTCACGGCCGAGGGCGTGAGGCAAGCGCAGCTGGACCTCGTCGGAGGGAAGACGACCGGAAAGCTTATCATCAAGGTGTCCGATTAGACGGTTCAGTCGAGGACATGAAATGCAGAAGTATGTTGTATAAATTGTACGTTTACCACGTTGGCAGAAGACATCAAATTGCGTTGTTATTCTTGTGGCATGACGTGCAAGTGAAGGTTTGACTTTTGATATCTTCTGACTCGTGTGAGACATAGCATTTTTTCTTGCGTTCTGCACATATCGTGGACTTCATTTATCTCATCCGATCCTCGAGATATGTATAGGTGCAGCAGACAGTAGTCCGCAGTACATGAGGGCAGCCTGCGGCGGCGTGGCAAGGTTGAGGCCGTCGATGTCAGCGGTGTTGATCCTTGTTTGGATCGCGCGTGAGTCGAGTCGTCGTCCACAGTCGTCCACTGTCCGCAGCCTCCTGTATCGTCCTCTCCGCCCTCTCCATCGTCGTAGTCCTGTCTCTGGTCGGTTTCAGCAACATCATTGAGGCTATCATAACTACTGTTAAGCAGAAGGCGGTGCGAACCTCACTCTGCCGGTATCAGCTCCATCTCACGTCGCTATATTGTAAGTCATTAGAACTGCAAGGATGCGTCCGACGCAACCTGTTTTTCATGGATAACACTAAAAACTGTATCTCAATTTGCATTGTGCACAACCTCCTGTGCTTATAGATCTGTTGTCACCTCGTTTCGTCAAGATCACTGGCATCCACATTCGTACCCATACCTGTACGTTTTGCATCTAATCGGGAAAGCCTTCGTATTCACTCATCGGGGATTATTCCTTTGAAGGTGCATAGTTAGGATCCATGAGTATGCCTACTCAGCAACCTCCGTACGGTCACCCGGGACCGTCGACATACTTTCATCAGCCTCCACCGATGTCTCCTTACTCGTACGCTGCCGGCAACGGCCATGTCCCACCGCCATATCCGTACCACTATGCGGCTCAACCTCTAAACGGACATGCTAACATCCCACCCTCTTCGCCTCGCGCCCCCATCCTTGGACAAGGCCGCGGTGCATATCACGGCCCTCGCGGTGCTGGTCCCAGCTACCCAAACTACCATCCTCACCCAGCCGTCCATCATCAACCTCATCCGGCCCAGCAACTGCAACAATCTCAGCATGCTGCTTACTTACATCATCCTGGTCACATGTCCATACATTCGCCACAGCCGTCACCTACGAGTCCTCAACCTTTTCCGTCACAGCAACCTCAAAAGTACCCGCCGCCGCCGCACCACGTACCATTTTCTCCACCGTACGCTCTTGGCCCGTCCAATGGACCTTACGCACAAAACTATCATCAACTGCAGCCTACTTCTCCTCTTTCGAAGCAGCTCTCCGCGCCACTACCACCACCTTTGTCACCGCTGATGGTGCCTGCGCATCCCCCTCCACGGCACGATAAACCACCACCCATATCTATGACCAACGAAGCCATAGTAGAAACAGCACCTTTAGACTTCATACCATCGCATGGAGAGCTGCCTAGAGACGAGCCACAGAGTGATGCGGCTCCTGCATCTCCCCATGAAGCTTTCGTTGATGTGTCAACCAACTTTCAGCCATCGTCCCGACCGCAAACGCCTGCCTCCCCTCGCAGCTCTGCTGGCTCCGTCGCGGCGTCGGTATCATCCATGACCAACTCAAAACAGTTGTTTGGTGGCTGGGCAATATGGTCTCGCCGCCCACACGACCCAAGTCGAGCGCCAGGCATCATCATCTCTCCACACGCATGTCCTCCGCCTGACGTTGTGGAGAAGTCTCTGCAACTTCCTACACCCCCATCCACGCCGCGGTTGCAACCTACGCTCGTCGTACAAGCAGGACCATCAGCATCAGAGCATGGTCCTGCTCATATTGACGTATCTCAGCCTGGCGACGAAGAGCTTTCCAAGATCGTGGCTGACGAGTTGTCTCCACTGCCTGACCAGCTATCGTCTTCGGCTACTGAGACAGAGACCACGCCATCGACTGCACCTGATACGCCCATACCGGGCTCGCCCTTGTCCACCAATACCTCCATCTCCGTTACAGGTGCCGCTCTGTCTCATGGAAAGGCGGGTTCCCAACCGTCGAAGTCGCCGAAGGCAAGGATCATTGCTGCTGATGGCTTGATTGCTACTCCCTCGAGCGAGTCGCAGTCTTCCGATGCTTCTGCAGCTCTGGTAGCGACACCGCAGCCCGAGGCTTCAACTTCTACACCCTCCGAGTCCCTATCCGCAGTGATGCCTGCCCCTGCTCCGACTGCGGCAGCCCCGAGGAAATCTTGGGCTGACATGCTGCGCAAACCGGGCGCTGCTGCTGCATCCAAAGGTCTTAATGGTTTGCCCACTTCGTCTGTTGTCGGCTTCTCCATCCCAGCATCGGCATCTCCCGATTCGCAGGCCCGTGCCACGCCCCGTCGTCCAGAGCTCGTCAATCTTCTCTCGGGAATTCCTCCTGCACAGACCGGCGCCCCACGCATCCGTCCTCGCGGTCTTATCAACACTGGGAACATGTGCTTCGCCAATGCAGTGCTCCAGCTGCTCGTGTACTGCCCGCCGTTCTGGCGTCTCTTCAATGAGCTTGGGAAGTATTTGCCTGGCGAGCGAGAGGACGCTGTAAAGAGTCAAACGCCGTTTGTTGACGCCACTGTCACATTCCTAACGGAGTTCCGGCCTGAGGAAAAGAGCCAGAGCGCGAGCGGCTTCTTCAATGGGAACGCTAGGATGAATGGCAACGGAAAGGGCAAGGAGGTGGAGATGCATGAGGAGGAGGAAGATCGTATGGATTCATTCATTCCTTCGTACATATACGAAGCGATGAAGGAGACCAGACGGTTCGAAAACATGAGGGTAAGCCTCTGTCTTGTGTTGTCTTACCTCATCTTTTCTTACGTTGTTCTTTTCGTTCAGGGTGGACATCAAGAGGATGCTGAAGAATTTTTGGGTTTCTACCTCGACACTCTCGAGGAAGAACTGCTTTCCCTCCTTTCGAGGCTCAACCCAAAGGCTGCTCCCGCACCAGCGCCAGCGAATACCAAGGCGGTTGAGGAGCGTGAGGAGGAATCGCCCAAGGAGGACGGCTGGTTGGAAGTTGGCAAGCGGAACAAATTGGTCGTCACTAGAACGGTAAGCCGCGATTACCGCATGTATCTCGTGTGATTGTTGACCAAAGCGTATCTATGATAGGTGAAGTCGACGGAGTCGCCCGTAACAAGGATATTTGGAGGGAAGTTCCGCTCCACTCTGCGCGCCCCGCATCAACGGGATTCAGTCATGGTCGAGGACTGGAGAGCTCTGCAGTTGGACATCCAAGTACGTGAACATTACAGTCTTGTTACAGTATTTGGCTTATCTGTATTGTTTTAGCCCGACACCGTGCGCACAATTAAAGACGCACTTTCTCATATATCACATCCGCAGTCTGTGCAAGTCACCTCGCCAACAAAACCCGGAATCGTAATCGAGGCCAGCCAACAGATCCTCATCGAATCATTGCCACCGATTCTCGTGCTCCATCTGAAGCGCTTTTTGTATGATACCACTACCAAGGGTGTGGTCAAGATCGGGAAGATGGTCGAGTTCTCGCCAGAGCTGGAGATTCCCAATGGTTGGCATCTTTGCGACTATCCTTGTGCGCACGAGACTAAATCGTTTTGCAGATATCATGGCTCCTGGTCGAAGATCCGCCCATGCCATGCGATACCAACTGTATGGTGGTAAGTGTCGAGTCTGGCTTCATCTCGACCATCTCATACTTACTACCTTGTGCTTTGCAGTGCTATACCACCATGGCATGTCCGCCTCGGGAGGACACTATACCCTCGACGTTCTGCACCCGAATCGGGATCTCAGCGCGAAGCCGCGCGAGGCGTGGATCCGCATCGACGACGAGCTCGTCTCGGACGTGCGCCCGGCGGACGTGTTCGATGGTCTGGACCGCGACGACCGGTGTGCGTATCTGCTGTTCTACCGCCGCGTCGGTGCGGGAGCACGGTCGTAGCATCTGTATTGGACGCTGTATCTTGTATGCAGTATGTTTGTCTGCCAATCCATGGTCGCTTTTGTATTCGTGCTTTATGGTTGTGATGACGTGCACAGACGTATCTGAGTCCAGTCGGCTAGCATCTCGTGTCGTTCTCCAGGCTGTTGGTACATTCGATTCGGGAGCCGGAACACGGTGATTGTCTGTTTTGCATCTTGCAGCCGCGATGGGTAAAGGGCCTTGAAGGGCATGTCCTTCTAGTTTTTGCACTATAACTCGTACTTTCTCATAGTGTTAAAGTATTCCAGGGAGAGCCATAATCTCCGGTCAGACCTTAAGCAGAAGATAGTCGTTCTGTAATTAAGAGAAGAGCTGCACTTTTAGGTTCCTCACTGATACAGCGCTGGGTTGTAAGGCCGGGAAACCCATTCATCTTAGGAGCAGTCCCAACTATCAAACTTAATCCTGTCTCCCCCTTAGTACAGAGCGGGCTAACTGTACGTAGATTATCCCTCATGGGACAGTAGATCACTACATGTGTATAAACACTCAGCTTGCTTGAGTGCAGAACACTAAATAGGATGAATGACACAATATATAATTTAGGGATATCTATCGAGAGTCCAGCGCCATTTACAATCGAATTAACAGTACTCTGCTCAGGTCAGTCAGTGATCGTAGATATTCCATGTCTGTAAACAATCCAGAGGAATCAGACTTGCTCGATGCAGCACGGTAAGTAAGGGACTTACACTGCGCCACTCCAGACCCCAATGCTCGTTGACGGGGCCATCAATGCCAAATGCGACACCGCGGAACCACCAGAACGTAAGAATGATAGTCGAGGCTAATGTCGCGAAGACAATCCACTTCGCACGCTCGGAAAGCCGGCGGGACATGAAGAAGAAGTGATCGACGAGATGTGCAGCCATTAGGACGGCGAAGTACAGCGTCGGCAGCTAGAGCGAAACTCGATGTCAAAATTGCAAGATATACGGAATATGGTATAGCTCACATAGTGATGAATGTATGTCACTCGGCCCATGATCATGAATGGCACTACAAGTCGGCTGTTAGCATCGCCAGTCGCGTATGAACCAAGGCAGTCTTACCGAAGTGCAACACCCAGCCGAACAATGCTACTTTGCCAACGTACAAGAAATGGTCCCACTCCCCTGTGAATTTAGGCGTCAGGTATTGAATAGATAAACGGTGTGGGTACACTTACTTGGATCCATATCGACATATTTCCTCTGTGCTCGGAACATGTAGACTCCAAACGCAGACACGGCGAGGAGCAAACTGATCGTGCTGCCCCACCAGATCACAGGCGTTCCGATCAGGTAATACTTCGTCTGATTGTCACCCCAGCCGCACATCCGCAGACCAAGGCGGAGGAAAGGCCAGTCAGAGGGCGCGGACGCGAGGATGTCCTCCTTGTCAGGATCGGGGACGAGCGCGTTGTTGGACGTCATCATCGCGACGTTCAGATGCCAGAAGTCACGAAGGAAGGGCGAGCGATAGAGCTTCATATCGCCGGCAGGCACTAAAAGCACAGCGCGCGCATCAGCTTTGAAAGGTTGACGCAGATTAGCGGTAAGATCTACGCACGTCTGTCGTTCCAGTGACTCTCGACGTTCCAGTATGTATGCGCGTCTCCAGGGTTGTTCTCCTTGTCACAGCTGACCTCGATTTGCTTGAAGCCCCACTCGGGCAACGGATTGTTCGCAGCACGGATGTAGCATCCGAGTGTCTGGTGCCGGAAACGAAGACGCGTCGTGAGCGAATGGATGCGGTCAACGTTCGATCCCTGGTTGATATCATCCACGACCTCGACGACCCAGTAATCATGGTAATCGCCGATCGTTTCGTTTCCGTAGCACGAGACTTCATGGTTCAACTTGGTGATCGGTGCCGGGATGTTGTGAGAATGCAGATTGCGACCCGTTGAGGCATGGACAAGACGAATCACGTCGCCGTCCTTCAGATAGCGAATTGGCCCTTGGAGATCGAGGTCGGGCTCATCCCATCGAGGCGTGATGAGCCAGTCGTTGTTGGTATCTTTGTAGTGATAGCAAGTGACTTGCTGCTGATTAGAGCCGACTGGGTACGTCTGGACGTGAGAATGCAGCAAGCCACCTCCCCATCCCATGTTCTTAAGCGTGACTTTCGAGCCATACGCAATTTCTAAAATCTATGTTAATTATATCTCGTGAGATGCGCATACATGAGCGTACCGAGAGGGTTGGAAGCGAAGTCGTTGCCGACGAGATTCGCCTGGAAAAGCGAACTCATCTGTGCATCACCGGGCCCGGAATGGTTCAGGATCAGGAAGTGTAGTTTGAAGGACGCCATGTAAACGAGGATCGGGAGGACTATAAGACACGCGACTCGCGCACCCCAATGCCAGAGTTGTGTTCGCTGCGCGATGATAAGAACATATTGCTCTGAAATGACAACTATAGGGATACGTACGGCAGACATCCGAAGATTTCCGAATTTCTCCCAAAGGTCCTCGATAGTGTACAGACCAACAAGAGCCGTCACGAATAGTCCAACCCATTTGACACTAGAAGAAATGAGAAGAAGTTCAGGAATTAGGTTTAGATACTCACCTGGACACACATCCTATAGAGATACCAGTGAGGCTTAGCCATAGCCACCAGTCGAAGGAGAAGGACCTAATCAGAGATAAGTGAACTGGCAATTTCAGCGGCGATTGTACATAGGAGCGTACTGATATTGTTGGTTGTGGAACTTGGTCAGACAGAAGACGGTCGTAAATGTGAAGAATAGTAACATAGAGTCCAAAAGAATGAAGCGGGATATACACAACCATGCGACGTCTAAAGGTCAGTCAGTATGAGCCTGCCGAATTGACCTTGACGATATTTTAGGCTTACCGCATAGTACCATTAACGCAACAAGATGGCATGCCCTCCGACTCATCCCCAGTTCAACTGCGGTATACCAGCCCAGGGGCACCATCGCGACACCGAACATAGCCATGAGGACGCGCATAGCGACATACGGGACCTCGTCCGGATATGTAGCTCCACTCTTAAACTCGAAGCTCCCGTCGTAGCCTGACAACAGTCCGGCCAGGCCGACAAGCATCTTCCCGAGAGGGGGATGGACATCGAAGTAGAACTCGCGCTTGAGATAGTGCGAGCCGAATTTTCCGAAATGCGCCTCATCCCAGACGACCACATTCGACCTTCCGATCTTATGGAACCGTGTCCAGCAGGAAAGAAGGGTGTAGATGGCTGGCGGAACATGCTCCATGTTCTGTTCAATGAACTCGCGCTGCGCACGGTCAGAACAGAACGAACCACAACGACTAGTTTACGCACAATGCTCGTTGGTGGTGGGGGAGGGGCTTTCCTCACTGCCCGCCCACTGAAGCCCTGACCTCCAGACTTCGAGTACACGTCTTTGCCGTCATCATCGTACATCCAGCTCTTCTCCGACACTGGCTTCTCCGCCTGGTCCTCGCCCGCGGAAGGGATGTGCCCCACCCTCCTGCGAGCTGTTTCCTCGGTCATGTAGTGCAATGGAAGCTCCTCTTCCCTCTGTGATGGCGTTCGGCTGAACGATGCGTGGCTGGGATAATTGATTTCTTCAAATTCGGAAGAAGAATTGCGAAGCGGGGTAGTTGGCGGCGAGTCAACTGTGATTGCGATGTCGCCTGAGTTCATCAGCTATGTGGGCTGCCTATGCTGCCTCGACAGCGAGGGAGTTACGGTGATATGGGGGGAGACAGACTTGTAGCGCTGGCAAGGGAATTCAGGATGTACTATAGATGGTCTTGCTATGGCAGGGACGCAGGCACTGCATTATGATGCATACGTGACACGTCGACCCAGTGCGCAGCGCGTCACCCTAAATGGCAAGTCTCCGAGATCCTCGCGAAAAATAATCACTCGCAGTCATTTTTTTTCCAACCTCACTGATGATACATCACCAGCCAAAATTGCAACAAGAGTATAATGTATAGGAGCAGAAAATAAGAAACAAGATAGCACAGCAAAATAGTAAAGTACACCCAGATGACCCGACATGGAATGTATGATCCCTGCCCAGACATCACTTATTTTGTCAAATGCCGGAGGTACTGAGCTGATCGAATAGCCACGTTAGTATTCGCATCAGTACTTGAAGTGTGCAGACATACCAGTAACCATGGCATGGTCGCGTTCATATGGCTCCAGCGTGATTTGCTCCAGAGGCTTGAACTTTTCCGCCCGAAGCGCCTGTACCTCCTTGGTGAAGACAGCCTCCGCCGGTGCTGTGGAGTCGATGCAGTTTGCTTTGATCGAAATCACAGCATGACCACCCTCCTTCAAAAAGCAGTGGGCATTGTGCGCCACGATACGAGCTTGGTCCGGTTGCGCAACATCAGCGAAGATAACATCGACAGTGGACATGAGCATCCTGTATTTTTGGGGGAAGCGCGCATCCTCAATGATCGCTAGGACATATATGAGATCTCACTGAGACAACCAAAGTTTTGAAAATGACCTACGAATGACATTGGTTCGCTTTTTCGCCATGTTAATTAAGTCTCGGCCCGACCGAGGTGAAAACTCGACGGCGTACACAACACCCTCCTGTTAACAAGACACATCAGTCGCAGCCCATGTCAATTAAACAGCTAGCAATACTTACGGGACCCACGATGTCAGCTACATGACTGACACTAGTGCCGCTGGCTGCACCAAGATACAGCACCTTCTTGCCGGGCGCAATGAAGATGTTCTCCATACCACCCAAAACACCAGCAGCGAGCTTACTCCGGAAGGGATTCCATACCCGGTACTCAGTCTTCGTGTCGTCGGCGCCATTTTCGATGCTGATGCGTTTTTCGCCATAGACTGACTCGCCGGGCACGAGGTTCTTCGTGACAAGCATCGAGTCCTTGCCCTTCGCGATGAAGATGCCCGCGTGTCTGTGGGGTTCCAAAATCACGCTCGAGCCGCCTCTGCCTCCAAATTTCCCACCGCGTCCTCCTCCTCTTGGGCCGCCGCGAGGTGCTCCACGACCTCCACCCCTTCCTCGGGACTGAACGCCTCCACCTCGGACACCGCCGCCTGTGATTCGAAATTAGAGAAAAGCCATATCCCAAATAAGAGCATACGTACCACGTCCCCCTCTTCCTCCAAATCCGCCTCCGCCTCTACCACCGCCCCGGCCACCACGGTCTCCCCCTCCTCTTGAACCACCGCGGAATCCTCCACGTCCTCCTGGAGCACCTAAAAATGCGACGACGAATCACAATGTCAGTTATAACACCTCTCCACGAACTGATTATTACGCACCAAATGCCATGTTCCTATGTTTGAGTGTTGGGCTTTTTGACGGAGCCTTGGACGCTGTTCTTCTCAGAAATTTTGATGTCGAATTGGTCTGCGGCTGAAAAAGTTAGGCGGCCAAATACGCGCAAAGCACCTAGCGCCCCGCGCTCCATGATCTATCGATCTACTGATAATGTTTTCTCGAGGCCTGCCCTGCTCGCTCGGACGTGACCATCGCCCCCGTCGAGATCAGAAGGAATGACACTGTTAGCATGCTTGTCAACCCGGTATCAACCAGCTCAGTGATATAGAGAAGGGTGCCATTTTTTGTGAGCCTTTATCGTCGTGACTTGCCATTACTGTGCATGCCAGTGTTATTGTCGCTGATGTAAGTACTTTGCCCGACCTAGGATGGTCGCGACCAGATTTTTTACTGAGTTATTGTGTCCATCTTCGGATCGTGGTGTATCTAGGCATCAGCACCTTATATCTGAGATTCTGCTTGCCCGTTCTAAAATCACTGACAATGACCAGAGCGCGTGATAAGGTGAGTTCCTGCTGACTTGTGCCCGAGGCCTGCCCGGTACTTGCGAATCGCTTCATATTCCCACCAACCTTTTATGTTCAGGCTTCGAGATTACAACTTCGTGTGAACAGCTATCAGGACTACATAAATCCGAAATGAGACCTCATACGCCTTCCTAGATCCCCCCCCGCAGCGTCGCATTGTGCTCGGTGCAGATGGCTGCGACCAAGTTACCCACCAGAATCACCTTCTTCGACCTCCCCACGCAGGTGGGCATACCCACGTCTGTAAACACCTGGAAACTTCGGTATGGAATTCCGACCTTATTTCCTTCGTTCACTGAATTCAACATTCTAGTATGGTGCTTAATTTCAAGCGACTTTCGTACACGACGCATTGGACTCCCACCTCCCTAGCCACCGAAATCTTGCAGCAGCATAACGTGCCTCCGAGCGGAAAGCACCCGGACGGACGGCCACACTATACCGTACCAGCACTCATCGATCACACGCCGCAAGACGTGAACCCGTCTGCACAGTCCGTGCGTCTATCGGACTCCACACGCATCATCGAATACCTGGAACGCGCATACCCCGAGGCATCACTTCCTGCGCCAGACGCGGGCGATGATTACCCTTTCTCACGAGAGTTATACCCTGCCAACTCTCGCGCGCTGCATGCGTTTGTTGAGAACCACATACAGAACGTCATGAAGCCTCCGATCTACAATTTGTACACCGTAGCGCTCTACAAGTCGAAGCTTCCCCGCGACCAGGTCGACTATGCCTCTCGGAAGCTCGGCGCTCGAGGCGTAGCTTCGATTGAGGACCTCGAGGTCAACGGGACTGAGGCTAGAGCCAAGGAGTGGGAGAAGCTGCGCGACGCTTTCAGAGTGCTCGAGGAGGTACAGAAGGAGGCCGAGGCTTACTATAAGCAAACGCAGCATCCAGGCAAACTATGGCGAGATGGCATTGGAATACCGGTTTTCCAGCCTCCAGGCCTAACGTACTCGGATTTCGCGGTCGCTGCAGTCTTGATGATGATTCGCAACCTCAGCCCCGACGAAGCATGGCCGAAGGTGAGGGAGTGGGACAGTGGACGATGGGGGAGGCTGTTCCAAGAAGTGGAACGGCGATGGGCGACTATAGAGGGCGAGATGAAGACGGATATGTAATAGTTGCGCCCTGGGGCCAAACGAAATGAGTACGATATATACACATGAATAAGCAGCCTACAGGCTACCGCACAACCCTCCTCTGATCGTCGCGGTCGGAAAGAGCAGCGCCGAGCCTGGACCCCTGCTATTCGACCTATCAATCTTCCAGGGTTGCTCAGACTCTTAGATTCTGCATAAATGGTATATGGATTGTAAAGATGGGAAACTGGAGCTACAGCATGGTGACGAGACTGTGTTTACTTGCATAGAGTTCTAACACGTCACAACTTGGCCGAGACGGAACCTGAATCAGAATGCTGCAGCCGGATGACGATCTTACCGAACTGCCCACCCCGATTCATCAGTTCAAACCCTTCTTCGGCACCATCAAGGCTCTCGAAGACATGTGAGACCACTGGTACGATCCCATGCTCGGCGATGAAGCGAGTCCCATCGATGAGATCCTGGTGCGAACCCATCGTAGATCCTAAAGATCGAGCAGACCAAGGTCGTCAGGACGCAGCATGTGATGAACTTAAGATCGGAATTCACCTATGAGCTGATGGTTCTTCAGAACTTCGCGCATCGAAAATGAAATCTGAGGATTGCCGGTCATGCCATAGCAGACAATGCGACCGCCCTGTTTCAAAATCTTATTCAGCTTGCGGGCGATGTCGTCTCCTCCGGAATCAATGGCAGAATTCAAGCTGGTTTGGCCATTAGCTTTCAAAAGATTCTCCAGCTGCGATGGCCAATCGGCTGTCACTCCAACAATTAGAAAACAGATCGAGGAGAGATAATAAGAACTAACCTTGCTTGTAATTGACGCCACCTGAAGCGCCCAGAGCTACGGCTTGTGCGATCTTCGTCTCGCTGCTACTAGTAACATACACGTTGGCACCCTTTGCAAGGCAAAGCTGCAATGACAGCAGGGCAACGCCACCGCCTATCCCGGTGATGAGGACATTATGACCTTTTTCGACGCGAGCATTGATAGCAACAGCTCTTCAGTCAGCCGTGAGCAAGGACTGATACGCACTTGCGAGGAGAATGACCTAGCGACAGACCTCCAAGATGTGACACCACCGAGAGGCCATGCCGCTACATGAACATCGTCGAGGTGCGCTGGACTCAGGATAACCTGATCACGCTCCACTGCAACGTACTCCATGAAGGTGCCGATGGGAGGGCGCGTGCCTCCACCCATGATGCCAACGCCCTGTCTGCGGACTGTTCATATAGGACGGATGCTGCAAGTGCCAACATCTGCGTACGGTGATTCTGGTGACTCCGGGTCTTTCTCCCAGCCGCGCATGGGGACGAGGAACACACGCTTGTTCAGCAGTTCATCGGCGCTTTTCGATGAGGCAACGACAATCCCTGCCCTGAAATATGAATGGCAGCATGACGACCCCAAGGCAGAATGTATATACCTGCGCCGTCTGAACCAAACGTGCTACCAAAGACAATTCCGGGATATAGTCCCTTTCGAATCCAAATCTGTCAAGGTCAGACGACCAGATGTATGAGGGAGTTTGTAGCTCGTAATATGGGACAACGAACGAACGTCTCTATGGTTGAACGCGGCTGCATTGATCTTCACCAAGACTTCGCCATCTTTCAGCGAAAGAATTGGCTTCTCCTCAACCGTTGCATCATGGTAGACTGGCTCGCTCTTCTTGGCGGCTTGCCGAACAACAAGGGCTCGGGTGGTTGCTGGTATCGAGCGCACGCTGTGCATAGTTCCTGAGTAAAGTGCGGACAGTGCCCTCTGGTCAAAACTGCCTTTCAATCACCAGTTTGTGCTTTCTCACCTATAAGCTATGAAAGCTGGTGAGTGAGGACTGTGCTGGACTGTGCTGGAGCACCGTGTGACAGAAACCCCGACATTTACATGGACAGGCGAAGTAGCAATCGTGGGAACCGTCTTCCGACGGCTGCTCCGTTCTTAGTTTGGTCGACGACTTCGTCCGCGGCCTCCTTCGACGTTTCTGCTCCCATTCGTCATCATACATGTACGATACGAAGTTAATGTGACCATTTGCCTTGCTACATTGGCGTTTCCAATCTCACAAGAAGTCATACCAAGCCAAGTACGTGGAAGCGCTGCTAAATTTTGATGTTCATCAGTGTCGAACCTCTTCATCCGGACTTTTTTCGATAGGTCTCCAAGACGAAACATGGGCCGAGAGCTTCGTCCGCGCAAGTCTCGACAGAGCTACGCTTCTCTGTTTGCTGAGGAAGACGAAAACGGTGCCGGCCCCTCTGTACCAAAGGCGACGTTCGATGAGGACGGCGACAGCGAGAGCGATTTCGCTCCTGCAAAAGCCGAAGCCGCCGCATCAGAGGACGAAGAAATCACTGATGCGGACCTCCTAGATGAACAGGAAGGCGCCATCCCACTGGACACCAACGAGCGCGAGGGATCATTTGCTCCCTCCACTTCCACAGCGCCTGCAGCAAGAGGCAAAGGCAAGAGTTCCAACAAGAAGCCGACGGAAAAGAAAAGCGCGTCGGTAACAGCGCCTGGTATCTCTCTCCCACAGAATCGGCAGATGTATTCTCTTCCTACGCCAAGCGTCCATCATCGCCATAAGGCAATACCTATTTTTCACCATACTGGGCCCGTTGAGCGGCTGGTGCATCCCCCAAGGCCATTTGCTGCCAACGAGACAGTTCCAACAAATAATTATACCACCGATGATGATGTCATTGCCAGACTGAATAAAGCCTGGGGCTACAATGTTGGTCCTGGTCCTCTTTGGGAGCTTCTCGAGGATCGCGGCTGGTATAAGGAGGCTCTCATTCCTGACGAAGGTCAAGAAAAAGAAGAAAATCGTCGTCCGCGAGTTCACCAAGATGTTCAGCTCCAAAATTTCTCTGTCCTGTGTCCCGCGTGCGCATTTATCTCACGCATTGTCGCGTCTTTCCTTTTAACTTTCCCTTCAGCGACGCGGTACCCTATTTGCCCAAGGGAGATTCGAGCGGTGACGCAACGCAACGCTCTCCCGTGTCATGCTATCTCGGTCCCTTTGCAAAGCAGACCCTCGTCCAAATGAACATGTTCGATTCAATCCCGATTTGTACGTTCTTTCAGCCTTCTCATAAACGATCACGCTGATATGTGCTAGCCCAATTCATCCCAGAAAGCAAGTCCCACGTTTTTAATGCAGGAGGGCCCGTGTGGGGCCTTGACTGGTGCCCAATCCATCCTCCCGATCGTCCGCGTAAGTCTCCTGCTTAGTCTTACGCAGCCAAACGCGACGTTCACATCGCAAATATAGATTGTTCGTTCAATCAATATCTGGCCATCGCACCTTTTCCATCTACATCCCATTCTCCTATCGTCGGAAAGAAGGCCGCACGTCCTTCTCATGCCTGTATACAAATTTGGACTTTGGGTCCCAGCCGTCATGCTGAAGATGGCAATGCCGCCGCCACTGGCGGCGACGATGAGCATGGCGAAATGCGGTGCGAAATGATACTGTGCATCGAGAGCGGGCCCGCATTTGAGCTGAAATGGTGCCCTCTTCCATCTCATGATTCGGTCAGTTCGCAGGTCTTCTCAGGGTCACAACGACTAAAAGTCCGTTTCAGCTCTCGGCTTCTCGTTCCGATCGCCAGAAGCGCAAGCTTGGTTTACTCGGAGGCACATTCGAGGATGGCTCCGTCTCCATCTATGCTGTCCCGTATCCTGCGGACCTGCGGAGTACCGTTGATAATCCTGCGTCGCCTGTGTTTGGTACGATCCCATGCAGTGTCTCGATGTCTGTACACTGAGAAGCTCAAAACACAGTTAGACTTTCTGAACCACTTGTCCGCATCGAGTTGAAGGAGGCGTCCTGTTGGTCCTTTGACTGGGCAAATAGCGAGGTCATCGCCGTGGGTTGCACCAACGGTACGTAGTTTTCCAGCATGAATAGCTTCTCGCTCATCTCCAAATTCCACAGGGGTAATAGCCGTATATGACGTGGGTCGTATTGTCAAAGCACCACAAGGCAGCAATCAAGGTAGACTACTGCTTTCATTCATATGTGCGGCACATTCACGTCTAGGCAGATATCCTACCAACGCACTACATTCCCGTGCATCAATCTGCCATTCGTGCCATTTCGTGGGTCCGCGCGCCGCCCTCGTCCGCGTCCGGAGAGACACTCACGAACGAAGACCCGACCATCATCGCCAGTGGTGGCTATGACGGGATGGAGTGCCTCACAGACATCCGGGAGCTATCGGGGAACTTCATGAATAGGACTCGGGGTGAACATTCCTGTCATTCTCCAAGGTGGAGGACATCATCTCACCGTCAGCCTCCAGATGTCATCAATATCATACCGTACTCGCCATACGCAGGAGGCCCAGTGACGATTGATCGCGATAACATTGTCAAGCTTTACTCTGTATCGCCCAGCATGCTGGGGAGAGGGCATATGCTAATAGAGCCAATGGGCCCAGTATGGGTGGGTCGTTCAGCACCGGTGGCAGTCTCTTATCAGCTTACGCAGCCGTCTAGTGCGCTAGCCCGTCAGATTATCACCCGCAACTAGCCGTTGGCTCCGCGGACGGATGCTGCAGCACTACAAACATGCTCAGATCGACGAGACGCGGCGGCTCCGTGGTACGTCCTTGCCCTTTCTCCGTTCCTTCTGCTGACACGATAGAATCGCCCAGCCGTTCCTCACGCACAAGATCTACCAGCTCGACTACAGCCGCAGCGCGAAGACGTTCCGCATGCTGGAGCGCTTCCTCCCGCAGGAGATGCCCGACCGCTCGTCCGCGACGACGCGCGCGAAGAGAGGCGCGCCGTCCCCGCCCGTCGGCACGGGCGCGTGGCCCGCCGAGGTGGGCGTGCTGCGCGTCGCGTGGCATGCGGGCGGCGGGCTCGGCGCGGCGCCCCTGCTTGCGAGCGGGACGGCGTCGGGGCTGTGTCGCGTCGATTGGCTCATGGGCCGCTGGGCGCGGGATAGAATGCCATATGGGAGCGTGGAGTCGATGCGGGGCGAGGCGGGCGCGATGGACGTTGATACGGCGGACGAGGACGAGGATTCTAGTTAAGACTGCGCATGGGCACGGGTGAGGGACAGACAAATGAACGGAGATTAAGATGTAAGCTCTTAGAGAAGAAGACGAAATGAAACAATGTCCTATTCTGGACGATGCGTATCGATTCAGGGTGAGGCATGAAATGAACGCTGACAGCATATATACACGCCCCGTGACATGAAAAAACTCTGCACATGAAGACTTGACGCCTCATTGAACCCAAGTTACTAGTTCATGGTCTGTTGCCGCTCAATAGCCCGAAGCGTCTCTCTGCTTCGTAAAGTTCCCAGCATTCTATGACAGGCGGACTGCGATAATTGACCTCAGCGAGGGCCGGCACGCCATTGCGGCACGCGTGGCGCTCAGCCCTGGCAAAGTCGACAAGGTACACCGACCTGTCCTTCATCACGAAATGGTGGTAGTCGCCCAGACCTCTGTGCAGGATGCCCGCCTGGTGCACCCGGCAGGCCGCGAGCATCACAAGGCGGCTACAGGAATGCGTGTCAAAAATGGCAAAGGGATGCCCAGGATACGGACACGCACTTGAATTCTTCCACGTCCTTAAGAATGACGTCGGTGCCAGTACAGAGCTCCATGACCAAGCAGGCCGCGACGTTGGAGCCCACCGAGCCCGTGTACATGCCGTAGAAGCTAGGCACGGCCAGGCCGTAGAGGTGGCGGAGCTCGTAGCTGTAGAACTGACACTCGCGCGCGAGCTGGGCGACGCCGTCGGACCCGGTGGCGAACTTGATGCAGAT
Organism: Hericium erinaceus; assembly: GCA_006506795.2. Lineage (NCBI taxonomy): Eukaryota > Fungi > Basidiomycota > Agaricomycetes > Russulales > Hericiaceae > Hericium > Hericium erinaceus. The sequence goes on along the minus strand of SZZO02000017.1, from coordinate 58,133 downwards.
GCGCTTGGGCCACGGCACGTCCTCTCCCTCGCAGGCGACGGTGGCCGCAAATACCTTGCGCTTCGGATTATCGACGATAGGGTGATAGGGGACGTGCTCGCGGGCGGTAGGACAGATGCCGAAAAGCCGCTCATCGATGGTCACGGTGGCATGAAATGCCTCCCGTGTCCAGCCAGTGCTGATGAAATGGTGGGTGCGGTCTTTATGGAAGACAAGGTCGAGAGTGCTGTTTTTGCTATTGGAGTCGGCATAAGGCCCGACGGCGAAGGGTGGAGGGATCATGGCGAGCGGGCGGGCGGGCGGTTCGCAAACTGCAAGGATAGTGGAGTCATGGCTCGTGAAATGACGGTAGTTTTATTGCAGAAAGAGCAACAATAGCGGTGGATATGTGGCCTTTGCCCTTTGATCGTCGTCTAGGCGTTTGTGGACTGCTAAAACGAAGTGCCCCTTCAAGCCCGCGTGGCTGAAAGTCAGCGACAAAGCGATATATTGCAGGGAATTATCCAATGAGATCCACCCATCCAAAAATACTGCCAGCAGCGGCTACTATGGAACAGATGAACCAAGTGCTGGGTGTTGAAAAGATTTGAGCGACTCTCATTGTGACGACGAGGTCCGAGGACCACGCTCCACAGCGATCACAGAGATTCTAGATAACAGACAGTGGGTGCTGAAGAAAAATGAAGAGCATAATGTGAGAAACAAGAGACGCAGCGGGTTGGACGTGCCGTCGACACAGGCATAGAGACTGGAGATGGTGGCGGAAAGCAGGAGAACATGTGCGGCGGTTGAATTGATTTGTCGCGAGGCTGGACGCGGTTCCCTTGCCGAACTCAGAAATTCCAGAATACGAAATAACTGTTCGCCATGTCGCTTGGCCACTATTCCGCACATCATCCACGACATATTGCCCTTTTGCGACCGTGGCCTTTCTTCAACTGAACTCTCCTTACCATACGCTGACGCGCCCGACAACGACGATTGTTCATGATGATCTTGTGATTTGGCGTTGTATCAACCGCCCAAGGGGATCTATTTTCAGCGACGTCCAGCTGCAGGAATCGGTGTCCTTCAGTTTCCCATTCTCATCGGATTCACACATCTTGTCTTCACAGGTCGTTCAGGATGCTTGTCTTTGGACATGTAGATGTCCTTGCCGTGGGTCTCGCAGGTTTTGCTGCCTGGGAAGAACAGCCGGCCCACAATAGCTCGCTCGAACCATCCATGGCAGATTTTGTATGGTTACGACCAGCGCTTCATCCCATCTTTGCCGCACAATCGTGCGGAAACGGCCAGGGGATGCGCTGGTCAATGCTCAGATCGTGATAGCCCACCGTGCGTGTATCAGTTATAAGTCTCTTGCTTTTGTTGCGTTCTTTGTAATACGAGCTGGAGGCCATCGCATGGCGTGTGCATGGGCCGCCGCCAGAGAGGAGAGCAGCTCTGCGACGACGCATTCGTCGTCTTCATGTGCTTGGCTCCTCCAATGACGCGCGGGGCCTCACCATGTGTACGCGCTTCTGTGGTGATCTTGTGGCACAACATTTTCTGTTCAGATGTTGATGTCAGACATGGCTTCGGGCGTGGTTGGATCAGGCATTCGTAGTTGGAAGAAGGCAGAGATGACTTGCCTTTCAAAATCTACAGGCCGTCCATCAGTGGCCCGTGATGTGACATCACGTATGTGACGTTAATGTCACGGGGCCCGCGAGTCGAGGACGCTCCATTTGTGCGTGGCTCGTTGGCGTCTGGTGTCTACGGCCATGAAAAGGGTGCTGTCTGGAGGCGTGTGTTCTGAGATGGTCTCTAAATCAAGGGGACGAAATACTGCATGTGCTAGCTGCGAGACTCCATGCGGAGAGCTTGGCCTAGGATCAAAGCGGCAGGATTGGAGGGCGGCAGGATGCTGGCTACGCCAGTGACCAATCATCCCGTGGCTTATGCCGTGTGCTAGCTCTCTGTCAGAGTGTAACATGGCAGGATATATGGATAGGATGGGTAGCGTGCGGCCGCAGGCGCTAGTAATCGCTGGGCCTTGCACGCTTAAGCGTCCCGGACGCTCAATGTGCTGACACCAGCCTCTCCAAGGGGGTATCGCTGGATGGAGTGGGTGGAGAAAGGATGGTGTCCGTGTTTTGATGGGAGCGGCGGTGAGGCTCAACGGCCAAGCCCTGCACACATAACCGTCGGGGACGGGCACTGTGCTGCACCGGCTTCCGCATCTGGGTAGGATGGGCCCTCAGCGAGATTGCCTTCAATATGAGCAGCGGCGAGGCGCAGCTGCCGAGTCATGCATACTCACCGTGCCGGATTGTCGTCGTGTTGCAGCGGTCTCCGCATGCAGAGGCGCATCAATAGCGCCTGTGCTTGCAATACGAACGGCATCGAGACGTGACTGCTGTGGTTGTGTAGTGAAGCGTTCGCGGACGCTCAGCGTACTGCACTGGCTCGTGGATACGGGCGGCAAACGTCGGGGGAGTGGGTAATGGGTCGTGCACGGTCCTTCTTGAACTTGATGCGGGGTGTTCATACGGAAAGGATGGATCTGTGGCGGAGACTTCAGGGCCTGCCTCTCTCGGCTTCTGATCTCATCCAAAACGAGAATAATATTGACGATGGCATTCCTATTAATTGCAGGGCTCCAAATTCTCGCGAGGGATGCATTTTGGGAAGAAAAGAACAAGGCCTATAGTAGGGTTATCTGGGAATATGATGGTATAGGCCAGAAAGTTTGCACGAAGACGCGGGATATCAGCGCGCAGGTCGCCGCAACCCCAAATGGCTTACGGTCTCGCCCAAATCAGCAGGACGTGGCCTTCTTCGCACCCGCGATGTGAATATTACAACACTGTCGCCGACTCTATTAAATGTCATCGGGATATAAGGCCTCGCCTTCTCGCTGTTTGATCCAGGTGTTCCCTTCCCCCTCCCCTCCTACACGGCTTCCGTCATCTGTAACATTCCCGCTCGCTCGCTCGCTTCCACCATGCACCGTGATTCTGGCCGTTTACCGTCATACCGACATTCGTACCTCTACAGGTACCATCCTTATCCCTATACCTTCCGGCCCATCATAAAGAGGATCCCGGTATGTACCCGCTTGACTATTTCCAGTTTTTTTCATCGGCTTCGGTGTTGACACGCGATTTAACCAGCGCCTCGTCAACGACAGTCGCGGCGACATTTTCCGTTGGAGTGGTTTCACTGCGCAGGTGCATCTGGTTCGGCGCCGGACATCCTCTTTCGGTGTTGAACTTAACCGCGGCCCTCAGCTACCTCCTGGTGCGCTACAATGCCCCGAAGCCTCCGACACCCTGGACACGAAGGCTGCCTCGGGGCGGGAACAGGTCGCGCCGCTGAATGAGCTTGATGGTGCGATGGACGTAGACGAGCAGCCGCAGAGTCCTGAGGCTCGAGAGGACATGAGAGCCGGAGATCGTGCGGTAAGTCCTCTTCAATAGCGACACATTCTGACGCAGACCCATCCGTGCGCAGACGCTGAAATTTGCGTCTAGCAGATCCAGCAATCGCCCTCCATGTGATTCCGTCGCTTCTGCGGGACGAGCGCATCCTGCTCCGCCGCCGCTGCTTTCTTGGACTCCGTCGCGACGCAACGGCGGCTTTGTACACAACTTCAATTCGGCTCGATCTATCTCGCGCGCCGGCAGTGCTGGCAGCTGGCTATCAAAAGCGGACACTCCATCCGCAGACCATCTCTTGAGTGTACATAATTGTTTCGTGCAGCTATTCAAGGTTGAGGACGGACGTGAGTCTGTGTGCTAATATCCTGCTCTAGAATCTTGTGCTGATTTTGTGGCGTTTGTAGAATCTTTGCTACTGAGCCTTTTGCGGATTCCTATATCGCAAGCCGGCGCTCGCCAGGTTGGATGGGCATTACTCCTTCACGCCCCCTACCTTACTTGATCGCCGCCCAGCCGATGCATAGCGCGTCCTGGTGGGTTCAGATAGATACAAAAGCGACCGCTGCGGTGGGCGCGTGATATCCTAGATCCGTCGTGGATTCTAATCTAATACTTACACGTCTCCTCCTGTCTTCCTTTCTTTGAAGAATCCTATCTTGGGACCCACTTTTGGTAGCGGGCGTTGTCCTCGGTTCCGACCCTGGGCCTATATTGAAGCTATAACTACCATTATGTCTTCTTCTAGAAGTCTTTGCAAGGGCGGACAAAATTTATCAGGACCTCGATGAATATCCATGATTGAATTTTCGCAAAAACAAAACTTGTCTTTTCTGTACGGATGTTAGAAAAGGACTTCAATCGTTTGTACAAAGGTCCCGGTCATGGCGTAAGCTGATCTGAGTAAGCGAAGAGCAGCGCTACATTGACCGTGACCGCGAGTCCGTCACGTCACCGACCATGGCTTTTCTCCAACGCGTCCTGCGTCGACCGCCGAGGCTAGCTCACCGCCTTGCGTCGCCACGAACATACACAACAAAATCCGCAGCGTCGCCCGCACCCGCAGCTGCAGCTGCTTCCTCAGGCGCGCCTGTGAGCGATGAAGGAGGTGCGTTTTAACCACGTTGCACGTGGACGTTCTGCTGAACTTGGCCCTCACACTACCTGCGCCCGACGTGCCCTCCAGCAGAGTCGGAGACGCGTTCGATGTGCCCTCCGAATACGGTCCTCGAAGGGCTGAACTACCTTAAGGGCCAGCCGCCGGTGCTGGCGCTCCCCGACGAGGAGTACCCGCCGTGGCTCTGGGACCTGCTCAAACCGAAGGAGCTCCCTGACGATGGGCCTGGTGGTAGGGCGGAGAAGGTCAGGCTCAGGAGGGAGAATAGGCAAAGGATTAGGGACCAGAACTTCATGAAGACGCAATAGAGCGTTTTCGCTGGCAGAGGAGGAACACGCGCGCGACCGATGAGCTCACTAGATGTGAGTTTGCGTTGGTTTTTCGTAGCATGGTAGATGGGCGCTAACATGCTTGCGAAGGGTGCAGTTGTATTTTATATGCTCATAATTACATTGCTTTACACTCCTTGGATGCTTGAATGCCCAAGATTATCAGGGCTGCTCAGTGCATATCGTCCGCATACATGCGCCGCTCAACATAGAACTTCCAGCAATAGATGAATGCATGAACCTCCTACGGATCTGTGGAGTAGGATTTCCGCAGGAAGTGGTATTGGAACCGCTGAATCCTTTCACTAGCAGAAACGTTGCCATGACGCAGCCCCCAGCTTTCGACACACGCTCACCAGCAAATCATCGCAAACGCTTTCTAGTAACACATTTCAAAGACTCAACCACTCTTACTGAACAACATCTGTTTCGAACACTATCAATTCAACGCTTTGACGAGTAGATAATTTGGCCCGTTCGCCACTGATCCTTCCATTCTCGTCAAAGGTGAAAGCTGTCTGTTTATGATGATGATTTGTTAAGTATGGTGGTGACCGAGTCAGTTACGCTCGCATAGAGGTATGGGTTCTGTCCGATAAGGTGTTTCTGAGACTGAACATACTCATAGACTAAACCCATCGGCATCAACAATCTCAAAGTCGACTTCCAGGCCTTACCAGCCTGGAAGCTTAAGTGCTTTCCTGGTATTTCGTATGCAAGCATGATTACACTGGTGCTTTGGAGATAGAACAAATGAGATGTTTCTAGGTAGGGTAGTCACTGCAGAAGTCATTTCCAAGTAACATGAAGCATACAGGCCATTATCTCATAAACTTTTTACAAGCGGTTCATATCGTCGCTGTGCCATGAAATCACTTAGGTATCTATCCTCGCACACCGTGCTACAGGCTATGATAGCGTCTTCAACCAGCTGCGCCTGCCCAAGCGAAAACCCAGGAAGACCTGCGACGACATGCCGAACCCATGTGCGGCAAGTAATGCCATGCTCACGGTTCACATCGGCGGTCGCGAAGCTCTCCGTAAATACTCCTCGACACACCGTCCGGAGCACAGTCACGTCGATCGGACTGTAATCGGAGACCTTGAAGTACCCAAGGACGGGAGACTTGGGACTGGTCAAACCGGCGGGAGGCAATGCTTGTTCGATATACGCTTCGCGACCTTGTATATCTGGCGTGATGGCTGCCCATTGGTGCGTAGTGTAGATGCCGTCGTGATCGACATGGATGAACGACCAGTGGAATCTCCCTCCAAGCAAGGGGATGGTATAAATGTATAGCGAATTGGGCTCTAGCGAGGTGGATATTGAAGTGGCCATGATATGCGACATCTGCCATTGGTCGAATCGAGGATATCAGACAGATATCAGGGTGTTGGATGCCTAGCATTCAATACGCACTGTTATAAGTACCAATCAATAACCACAGTCTACGCCTGAGTGACCGGTCTACCCGACTGAAGGAGACACCTGTGCTCGAGAGACAGGCGACGAGCAAATGCACTGGAGGAGCGCACCGGAGAAGTAGTGCTTCCCACGGTTACGTAGAGGACGCGTCTGTGGATTACCTTATCATCCACCTTGGCCGTCCTGCTCTTCACCGCCTACATGTCCTCACATCCTCGCTTTTCTCTCCCTACCCCGACCAGGACATGACCGCCTCTTTTGCGACCTATGCGTCGCAATTCCTCAATCGCCAGAGGAACCCGGCATCCAGTCTCTCGTCCTCCCAACCCCTCTTTTTCTCCTTTACCACAGACGACGAAGGCTCGCGCGCAGACAACAATCACGACGCCGAACTCGATGACCTTGATGACCCCCATCTTCGCGCGAGTGATGTCACTGCTAGCAGGGCATTCAGCGCTCATCGCCCCGACGAACGCGACGAAGATGACGACCCATATCTCCGTCTAGATGAAGTCGACGCGAGCATATTTGCCGGAGGGAGCAGCTCGCACCGTGAACCCCATTCGATGCCTCTGCTCGCGTCGCATGCGCCGTCTGAGGCAGAGCCCAGCAGGGGCTGGCTCGCCCACCAGGTGTCGCCGCTTAGGTCCCCGTCTCCGGCGCCTTCGTCCTCTTCCGACTCCGGCACGCCTCCTGCCGATCTCGTCAATCCCGCTCTTGCAAGAACGCAGCGCCCGCACGACCATAACGAGCCCCCTATACCACCCCCACCGCCTAGGGCAGCTGTTTCTTTATCTCTGACGGAATCGCTTCTACCGCGCGATGGTCGTGTGCGACCTCTCGATGTTTTTTCTCTGCCGGACCCGCGGCACACTTCGCGCTCTCGACGGAAATTCAATGACTCGATATGGACAGCGGTGTGGTGTACCGGGCTCTCCACATGTCTAATCTTTTCGATCGTCATTCTCTTCCTCACTCGCAAACCGACGAATCACCGGCGGATGTCGCTGCCGTATACGACATTTCTGCACACGGTTCCATTGCTCATTATCTTGACTTTCGTCAGCGCGGCCGTCTCATACGCGCATATATTGCTGCTGCGAATATTTGTGCGACCCGTGGTCATTGCGACGTCTGTATTCGTGCCCGCGACGCTGTTGATCTCATCGGTATGGGCGTTCGTTGGGAGTTTTATGTGGGATGGCGATGTCGAGCCTACATGGGGCGAGACCTGGGGGTGAGTCCATTTATGTCTGCATTCGGCGCCAGTTCAGCTCATTTCACTTCCAGCCTCCGTCTGTTCGCCCTCGTCCCATTAGTTCTTGCCATCCTGACCGCCCGCCGTCTCGCGCATCTTCCCCGCGACGTCCACACAGCTTCCGCCCTCCTGACGCGAACTACTGACCTCCTGTCCCTGCACCCTTTTCTGCTCGCCTTGTCGCCCTCCATCCTGCTCGCCGCCCTGCTTGCATCCATACCCTTCCTTACCCTCGTCTTCCGTCTTCTGCTGATCGGCTACGTGACCCATCCCGCGAGCGGCTGGGAATTCCATGTCAAGGGTTGGGCGAACTGGGCTATCGCCGGCACGGTCGTGGTGTGGCTATGGAGCTGGGGCGTGGCGCGGGGTGTCCTACGCGTCGCGACGGCCGCCGTCATCGCATCCTGGTACTTTGCCGAGTAAGTATACGCTTTGTATGCGTCCATGCAACTACTTAATTTCGTGCCTTCCAGTCCTGATCTCCCGCCAGCGCCTCCGACATCGACGCATACGATCCACGCTGCTCTCACTCGCGCGACGCAGCCGTCCTTGGGCACCATCGTCCTCTCGTCGCTTATCCTCGCCGGCGTGCGTTTTCTCACCCTCTTTACGGTCTTCCTGCGAAGCTTCCCGGCGTACCTTCCTGTGACTCTACGGCTGTACACCCAGCCCCTTGCGTATGGCGCGGGCTTTGCGGCGGGCTACATGGAGAATGCAGCGGGGACGCTGAGCAAGTATGCGTTGATCTATGTTGGGGTCACCGGTGATCCATTCTGGCCCAGCGCAAGGCGAGCCCGGGCGCTGACGGCGAGCGTTGAGAGCGGAGGTGGGAAGTACAAGCGGCGGTTCAAGACGGAGCGTGGGTGCCATTCTCCTCCGTGCATTGACAGATGCTGACATCTGTGACATGCAGCCCCGTTGACACTGTTGACCATCGCGCCGCTGACGCTGACATTTCCGTTCGCGCTGTCAACATACTTGTTCGTCGCGCATACACTCGCGGCGCCAAATGAGGCGCTCGGCGCGTCGTTCCTAGCGGGAGGCGTGACCGCTCTGGTGGGGCTCTTCTGCGTCGGCTTGATCAAGGACACGTACGCGCTTTCCCATCTCACCCCTCCCATCCTATCTCAACGCCTCACCTTCTTAGCGCGGACACGCTCTACATGTGCTACTGCATCGACAAGGACGTCGGCGAGCGGCGCCGCGCCGACATCTTCGAGATGGTACCCCCCTCCCCCTTCCTTCCTCTATGCCTAACACTGATGCACCCGTGCACGCGCAGTTCGAATACGACCCGCGCCGTCCTGCGCCCCGCCCGACGCACGCCCCGCGCCCGTCGCTCCCGCACCAGCCCATCTCGCAGCGCGTCGAGCACCTCTCGTCGCCGTCGCCCGAGTCGTCGCCCGAGCCTGCGCGCCCGCCACCGCCGCCGCATGCGCGCGAGGAGGACGTCGATCCGTTCCTGAATGCGTTCGAGCCGGAGCACGAGGACGGGCCCTCGCTGCCGAGCTCGCCCCCGCACCCGCCGGTGCGCGCGGAGGGGTACGACGTGGGCGCGGAGGGGATGAGGCGGAGCGGGGGGCGGGACGAGGAGGAGGGGCTTGGGATGTCGGGGCTTTTTGGGGCGGGGTCGGACCTGTTCTAGACGCTGCGTATGTTTGTTGGAATGTTGCGTGTGGGTGGTTGGCGTGTATATACTGATAGCTTGCTTGTCACATTGCATGGGTCATTTTGGTCGTGTCACTGCAATACATAGTTTGTAATATATTGGCTTGGATATGGCGGGTTTTTATGCCGGTTCTGTTTCGATGAGGTGTTGCGCCCATGAATCATGACGCGGGAGGCGCAGATGTGCACTACTTTTCTTCAGCAATATATGGACTGGGAAGCGCTGACTGCGTCAGCAGAAACCTTGCTCGCCAGTAAGATTTTGGAATCATGACGCACGCGACCGGTGAAGCTTCTTTCTGACTTGCTGAAAGAACGGGATGTCTGTCTTGTCTACGTCACGTCTGACTACCTAACAAGAGAGTACAAGTAATAAAGTAAATCGTATACAAAGTGAAATCGGAGCGGGTGACTTGTCTATCACTGCGATGTTACCGAGTGTTCCGTGACATGTCACAGGACTGCTGTGTCTAACCCGTCAGCTCATACTGAAGCCTGAAACTTGCAGTAATTATGCACAGATATGAATTCAAGCAGCTAATGCAACTTTACGAACTCAGAAGCCAGATTTTGCACTGTTGAGAGAGATAAGAGCATGTCGCCAGAATGTCACATTTCTCGTGACAATGTCACTGTTTGTACATGTGTATGAGAAAGGCTTCATTTTGGTGGTGGGAGAAACCTTGGCTAGCAAGATAATTCTATCTGCAGACTGCTTCATCGAATAAAAAGTATGCAAAGTAGTTGAAAAAGCACAGAAGTTACTCTAAGCTGCCCCAGAGAGGCTCGAACTCTCGACCTTCCGATGTGACAATGTGACTGTCACGTCACGCTATAACAGTCGGACGCTGTAACCAACTCAGCCATGGGGCACATGTTTTATGTGCTCCATAAATATTATAAGTACATCTTTTGACTGAATCGAGAATACTGTAATCAGTCTCGCTCGAAGCCTTCTTCCGGCTAGCGATCTTCTTTGTAGGTCTCGTAAAAATTCTGGAACGTGTTTTGAAGCAATTAATTGCTGATGTATGAGATTTAGATATGCTTCATTGAAGCATGAGTCCGTGACAAAGTGATTGTCGAGTTGTAGTCAGTTCCAAGCTTAAGAGTTGCACTTCCTCGAGTGAAAAATCATGCGTCTTTGCATAGCACTGGGTCCTCTCAAACGCCTGTACATGCACACAAACCGTGCAAACCTCATAGAGAGATAAGCTTATTCAACTCTCGTGGAGGTACAATGCGACGAGATGGATAATCTCGTAGACCTATATTCACTATCGAGCCACGCATAGCGCGGCCGCTCTGGTGAATTCGTGCATGGTAGGTGACCCAGAAGTGGATCTGCTGATATTTTTCTTGAGTGAAGTCACTCGAAGAAACTGACGACCAGAAGGCCGCGCTTTGCGCGGCAGAAAATCGAATACCTTTTGGCTTGCACACCTACGGGAGGGCTGCCCGCGAAGGTTAGTATAGCAAAAGTAAGTTGGATGTGGAAGTGACAAGAACGCTTGATCAAAGGTGATACATGACCATGTCTTCCGCCAGAGAAGCCTCATATGCCGCTTCACTTATGATATTGAACCGATGCTCAACCTTCCAATAGCGCGCCCACGCCCCCGCGCAGCCCGCACATGGGTCCCGGAGAACGTGGAGCTGCCAGTGCATCGGCAGCCAGCCCGAGTCTTCCCAGTCGACGATGCCTGTGAGCTGGCCGTCCTGCACCAGGATGTTCTGCGCCCGGAGGTCGGTGTGCACCCAGACGACGGGGTCGCGCACGAGAGGCTCCGTAAGCGACGGCGGGCAGCTCGCGAGATCGCGCGCGAACATGTCCTGGTAGCAGCGCAGGGTGGAGTCATACGGCCCGCCGAGCCGCGCATGGGGCGTGCGGGGGTCGAGAAGCCCATGCCCGCTCGCGCTGCGCAGTACTTGGCCCGAGATGGAGGGGGGCTGCGGGATGCGCCATAGGTCCTGGAGGATGCCGCTTACGTCCTTTGTGATGAAGGCCATGTCCTCCGCCGACAGGTCTGCCACGTCCGAGAGGCGTTTTCCTGGGAGCTTCGTCATGACCGTATATGTCACGTCGTCGAGAGTGAAGGAGTCGACGAGCTTGGGAATGGGGAGCTGGGGAAGGGCACCGTTCAAGAAGCGTAGGGCGTCGCTTTTCGTGCTGACTGTCCTGTTGCTCTTCTTCATGACGAGAGGGATGCCAAAACGGAAGAAGGATATGCGTGGCCCGAACTCGGGATGGGGGGTTGACAGGAGAAGGTACATTTGCAGTTTGGAGCGCCGCATGCGTCTCGTAGAGTTCGGCATAGTTTGAAACTCGCTATCTGAAACGGTATAAGCAGAGCGAACCTAGCAAAGCAACAGCCTAAACTCACCACGGTAAAGATGCAAAGCGCTAGTAGTCAGTGGGGGAACAAAGGGGGACGATGTCCGCGGGCACAAGATTACCAACCCTTTTGGTTTTAACTCCACCGTCGGCGCGAGCCATGGCTTGGCCAGGCTGGCAGAAGTGTGCTTGAAGTTGACGAAGAGTGAAGAAGAAGTTGGACGCAATGCAAATGCGGCGAATTCCGCGTCGAGAACACGAATATGCACAGCACAAAACTAAGCGAAGCCACTCCACCATATCGAAGTGATGTGCAGCACGCGCTAGACTTTGTATGTTCAATTTTATGGAAATTGAGTGCTAATCATCGGGCCAATTAAGTTCCCTTTGCCACTAACAGCGTCTGTAAGTTCCAGCGTCTATGACCAGACGCGTTACGCGCTTTCTTCAGACGCCATGGGCGCTCTTGTGGCCGTTCTTAGCGTAGTGTTCATAGCTGGTGATGCGTCAGTGGCCCGAAAGAGTTTCAGGATGATCGGTCAGTGATCATGTAGATGCTAAAGATACGTACGTGACCTTAGAGGCCGCGACTAATAAGCGAGGGATGATCATCCTGAGGATCAGGTCGGGAGGTGGTTGAGGTACGATAGGCAAAGGAATAGACGCGACAGCGGAATGATAAGGTGGTGATGCTTCCAGTATCCATTTGTATCTTTGTATCCACAACAATTCGGTTATCTGGGCTCTGCAGTGATCTGACATCCATATGAGTAAGTAGAGATATCAGGCAATAGGAATTACATTCGGACTTACGCCAGCAAAGCCCGCAACGTTAACCTCCACGGGTCGGTATCTTACCTCTCTTGTTTCAGGTCCGATCTGCCGTTGAAACACCGGCCAAAACGTGGAGACGGACATACCTATCATGTTTGAGTGTCAGATGAGATCATCCATGAAGCTACGACCGTCCGCAGATCCTGCAATCGCCTATCTTGAGCGTTCACGCCGGGAGTCGAGTTTCCCCGCGGAGGGTCCAAGCGCGAACTTGAGAAGCGCGCAAGTAGAGGAACGCGCTGGGTGCAGAGATAGATCGAACCGTTTGTGCGAGCAGTTCACACTGCCTCAGACGCAGACACTAAGGCTTCAGGAGGTATCGGCGAGGCGATCGAGAGAAGGTCTCTTTGGGGTCGGCAAGAAGGTGAATGGGCGCCGTGGTGTAGATTCTCTACTCATGCATACTGCAAATTTGATAATAACTCTCATTACACGTCAATTAGGAGGACATTTACTCAACATAAATCACTGATGCGGAATGCAGAATGGCTGTTTTGTGCTTCTATCTTGTATTGCTCGATTATTCACGGACCTTCAAGCGAGAAGAATCACGATCTACAGAAGTACTTATGGAAATTAATTTAAAATGCCACATGTATGACGCACCTTCCCAAGAGACCGATCGAAGGAAAGCTGCGGTAAAGTCCTCGAACAAAAGACACGTAAATTCACAGCGCGGGGCCGTATAGTGCCATTCTACATGCTCGTCCATGCAGCTCGAACCTGTCAAGTCCTGAAGGCTGTCCTAAGATTCAGCACTTCAACGTCGTAAGGAGAAGATCCAAAGGAAAACATCAGACGACAGATTTTCCGCACTTCACAACAGAATGGACGAGGTAAATGGCGATTCTCATCGTGCAATGTACCGTCATCTTGCACAATCCATATACTGGTCGGCAAAGATCGAATAAAAGAGGGTACCGCATGTGACCACACCTAGATTTTGGGACTTGCCTCCGAATGCCTGCAGGTTAGAGTGAACGGGGAGATATGGCAGATCAAAGTCAAGACATACATTTAATAGCATGTCCCACGATGTCCCACGATCTGTGAACTCTCGAGAACGCTGGTGACTCGAAATCAGTTCACAGTGAAGTCCGGCGAAGAACGTTCGTTAACTTACCTGTCCCTGTTCACTTCGTCAGCGGACGTGCCGCAACACCGACCAGAAAACCTCACGGAATCCAGTCGCGATCGTCCGAATCAGTCGCTGTCTCGTCCAATAGCACTTGAGTTGTAAGTACTTCTGCCCATCGCCCCAATGATCAAGTAAAGCAAACCTGTCTTCGGATCCTGGGATGATATCGCCCTCGCGCCCGGATCTTTCAGGCAGAAAACTACGCCACACACGTAGCACTTGTTCCATACAGCATTTCGATGGTGTCGGTATGGGCAAGAGAGGCACAGCGGAAAAACGTAGGGATTCAATTTCGGAGGCAGTCGCAACGTGGCGTGGCGGCCGACGCGCGTGCTCGCCTGTCTCGCCTTGATTGGCAACGTCCACGACCAGGCGAACCTTCCACGACGCTTTCTGCTCTTTGCTTCCACAGTCCCCTTTCTGCATAACTGCGATGGTCCGGATGGTGCTTCGTGTCCTGCTCGGCACGTCTTGGATCCTGGTTTCGGATGCCCGGTCCTGAGGCGAACCTGACCGAACCACGATGACTGCTGTCCTCCAGCCTCCTGGCAGTCAGCTGCCCGTGTTCAGATCTGCTTACTACCATCCGAGGTATCATGCAATTACTATCCGCAGTATGTCTCTACGTTTTCGGTTCTGATAATTGTCAGCTCGCTTTCTGCGCAGACATTCTCTCTCTGATAACGACATCATCGAAACTAGTGAGGTCATTCAGGCTGATCCATGCAGCATCGAAGCAAGTGTCGCCCAAGCGAAATCTCGACCTCATTCTGTGCTAAAACTCAGCTTCGATGTCATAGTCGGTCCGAGCCAGCTCGTGATCATCGTAATTGACTGCAGCATGCCCGGACATATAGCGCGAAATGGGTTCCGGTTGGCGCTCAATTTGCATACCTTATGATCGTAAGAAACCCTCTATCTAATGTCCATGTCAAACCTCACGCAATGTTGTCTATTGTTGCCGGCCAAGGCCCCACAACTTCAAATCTTCTGTTACCGGGACATTAAGTGTAAGAATAATGATAGGCCCAACGTTAAGCCAAAGACGCCTCCGGACAGCCACCGAAAACCACAGCTGGAGGTCTAGACATGATGTGTCTTCGTAGCCTAACTTAATTCCATCCCGGAACGCGTCCAATCAAACATCTCCGCTAAGCGATTCGCCTATATCGCATTAACGGCATTCCTTGACTTTTCCTAATCCAGCCCCGCACTCCTGCACGGATGCGAACGCCTGTGAGCTCAACTGCTCGAACACAAGCATCGGGCTGATGCATGGATACCAACTAAGGCTGTGCCGACCAAGTCGTCTCGTAACGAGCGTCGCGTGATGCACTGAAGCGCTTGCAGGCAACTCGGCCAGTGGACCATCCTTGGAACCTGAACCTGCGAGAATGGGCCTGCAGGCATCAGGCCTCATTGCAGGCCGACTTTCCCTATCACTGCTAGCGCCGCCCGTGGATCAGTTTGCGAAGCCGGGGCGCACGACCACCATGATGCATGCGATGACGCTAGACCATGGCGACAAGCACCAGTGGCATTTGTGCATCACCCCCGAAGTTATTGGAAGTGTTTGCCTCGCAGATGCGGCGCGCATGGCTAAGTATATCATTCGATCCGCCTGACTTCCGTCTGTGTGGCGTTACGTCTTTATTGTCCATTATCGGGCTTCTGCATTGTCAAGGTCCTGGGCGTTCGTTTGTGTTGCCCAGGTATCAGGAATCAGAGAACCTGGCGAACCAGGCTTTCGTCTCGCGACGAGCCTCATTCCGAACTAAACCAGTCCCAGGCGTGCAGGGCAGCCGTGCTGCAGGACTCTGTGCTCCGCAGCCCAATGTTGATCCTCAGCTCTGCATGCAGCTGCACGCTCAGGATGGTCAAGAAGACCGGACTCCGATGGCTTGCGCTCTTCCCCATGGAGATAGATACCGCTCTGCCAGCTCTGGACTCGGGCTCGGGCAGGCCGTCCCTACGCGACATCGGCCGGAATCGCGCGCTCTCCAGCTCGCCGACGGGCTGATCCATCCTCAAGCCGATGGTACTCACGCGCTATCACTTGGGGCGAATGCGGCGCCACATTTCCGACACGGTCCCTGATTCGCAACCACAAATCGCTCGGCCTGCACACGGAGTCTCTCAGCCCAGAAGCCGAGCTTGCATCTCCTGGTGCATGCGTCATCGCGCAGAGGAAGAGAAGAGCCCCATCTTTCAGCCTCCTGGACATCGCAAGGCCAACCAGCTACGTGCGCGTCTCCTCAATTCACAGGGGCATCCGCACGGAGCTCAATCAAGCAACGTCTTCTCTGCAGAACAGGCGGACATTGCCGCGGTCGGGGTGCTGGCCGAGCCTTGCGCCGCAGGTTTGTGGATATGATGCCTTCGCGCAATGTGCAGGGCAAAGGTAGTTCGGCGCGACGCGTGACGTCAGCTTCAGCTTCGGGCGTCTGGTCTATATCGTACGACGCGCCGTGGCCAAGACTGGTTCGACCTTCAGCTGACTAGGTGCTCGTCCAGCATGCAGCAGGATGGTCCATCCGCGGCGCACGGCGAGATGCTGACATGGCCAGAGGACGTGCCGTCCATCGACGCGTCACCATCTCGCCATCGGGCCCATTGCAGCTGCCTATGAGCCGCATCGAGCGCGCCGTTCCCAGCGCGTGCCCGCTGAATCATGCAGGCGCCCACGCTGAATCAGCCACTGGACAGGTCCTCGCCATGTCAGTACGTTGCTCGTGAAGCTCAGAGTCAACGCTTGCTGACATCTTGATGGTGCACGCTCATCGACGCGCTGTCTTTGACTCGCCCATCGATGTGCAAGTGGGTCCCGGTCCGTCGACGCGACGCGATGGCGCTGGCTCATCCTCGCCGCGGACGAAGGTCAGATGGCCCGCCTCGCGTAGGGACCGGGAGCTTAAGCTTGTGTGTCGGGTCAAGGCGGGTTCGCGTCCCCACCTCACCTGCAATGTCCGGCCAGCCCTTCGCACAGACGCCGCCACGCCGCAGTCGTGCCCTCTTACCACCGCGGCGCGAACGACGAAGTCCAAGAACGAACACAAGCGCGTATGAGTGCACGGTACGTGGCGGCGCGCGTCGCGGCTGCTTGTAGGTCCCTGTGTGTGCCACAGCTCTGCGAGCGTGCAGCCTGGTCCTGCGCACGCACAGCGGCTTGGCATCTGCAACTGAGCACTCTCACGACATCCCCCCGCCGTACTCATCCGCGCTGACCACCGCGCGCCGTCACGACCGCGGCGCGCCCACGCCATTATCTCACTCCATCAAGTGCGTGGGATGGGTGCTCGCGTGCTGCTGCGCAGGTTGCCAGGATGGTGCTGCGCGGAGCAGAGTGGGCGTAGTGGTGGGAGGACACGCGTCATCCCGGCTTGCGAACGTTGTGGATCCCGGCTTGCGAACGATGTGGTTTGTGGTCAGAACCTCAGAGGCACCAGGGCCTGGGACGAGGCACGGTTCGCTGCTGTACAGTACGCTGCGGATAGCGGACCTCGGTGCACGTCGATGTCGAGTGGTGTACACGTTTCCGCATGACGCGTTGGGACCCGGCCAGTATCCATACGAGTATCCATCGACCGGACGTAGGTACGCGCTGCACGCACGTCAGCGCTGATGTATGCGTCCCATACGCGGACGCGGTATCCAATGCAGTACTATTCATCGTCGAACGGGCTCCCGACGCGTTCCTTGTGCATACAGGCTGAGGATAGACGCGACTGGCACCGTGTCGCGCGTGCGTGCGTACAAAGCAACCAGAACGAGCGTCGAGCAGCACACGTTCGGAGTGGCACTCTGGATCAGGGCCTGGACAGCCCGGAAACGGGAGCTGGAGCTGGAGCTGGGCCGGCACACGCGGTTCTGTATCCACCGCGTCGACGTCGAGACCCGGTGCCGCAGACCCAGACGTATCGCCCGATGCATACCATACAGACCAGCGACCGACTCGAACCAGGACCGAGCTCTCCGCAACCGTCCCGATCCCGCGTCCCGCGCCCGCATCCCGCATCCCGCGAGCCAGACCCACCGTAACCCACGCGTGGAGCGCAGACGCCAACAGTCTCTCGCCACGGCGCCAACAGCCTCGCGCACCAGCAGGCGCGCGACGTCATGCATCATGCGCGGGCGTAGCGGCCGTGGTGGGACGCGCGGACGTCATCCTCGATCGTGGCCTATCGCTATCGCAGTACTTACCTCACCGGCACTAAGGATACGTAGCGCACGCCGCACGGCTCACAGGTCTGGTGCGCCCGCCGCGAGTGACGGCGCGTCCTGCACTTCGCCATACTCGCGCCGCGGGGAGATAACCGACCCCACACGAAACCACCCCAGCTTACGATCGGCATGCCACTCTCGATCGGGCGCACACTGATCAGTCGCACAACACCCATAGTCCAAATTCCATTCCATTGAATTCCATGCCGTAAAGACAATGCGTAACACAAAGCAAGCGCAAAAATGTAATAAGAGCAAAAATGTACGTGCGTGAACAAACGTGAGACGTGTCGTGGGAGCTTCGTAGCGATGAAGGCGAAAGCATGCGATGCGGGTGCGGGAGATGAAGTATGAAGCGAAGCAGCGAAGATAAAGCAGCGACGCGGGCGGCGGCGCGGGTATGGCATGATGCGGGGCGGGGCGTGGCGTGGCGTGCGGGCCGGCGCGCGGCACGGCGGCAGCCAGTGGGTCGTAGGTAGGATACGATGGGTGTGCCGCGGCAGGCGGCGCGGCAGGCGGTCGGCACGCCAACGGTCATATGCCGACCTTGCGCTTTATGCGGCGCTGCGCGCGGAAGATGCTGAAGCGCAGGCTGAGTGAGAACGCCTGCCAGTGGCGGCGGAAGTTCTGTGTGCATGTCGGACTATGGGCGGGAGCGAGTCAGCACGGTCTGAGACAAGACGAGACACGGCGGAGAGAGAGAGGCACGCACGTCCAGTCCTGTGCGTCGTGGTGCATGGGGACGTAGTCCTCCTGCTTGGGCGCCTGCGGCGCGTCGCGCAGCGACTCCTCCTCCTCGGCGAGCGCCCAGGCGTCGTCGCGCGTGCGGCAGAGCTTGCGGCGGGGGCGCTTCTTCTCGTCGGTGGTGGTGGCGGCGGCGGCGGCGGCGGGGGTGTACGAGTAGCTCGCGAAGGACGGCGTGGCGTAGCGGCGGCGCTGGGTGCGCGCGCGGCGCGGCGCGAAGTCGTCGAAGGCGGGGTCCTCGTCCGGCGAGGTGTAGAGGTCGTCGTCGTCGAGGGTGCGCTCCCAGGCGGGGCGGCGTGGGGTGAGCGCGGGGAAGTCGCGGTAGTCTGGGTCGTGGAGGTCACCGTGGTGGTCGACGTAGGCGGAGACTGAGGCGGGGGAGGACGAGGTGGAGGCGGAGGTGGAGAGGTAAGAGGGGTCGAGGAGGCGGGATATGTCGGCGGCGCGTGATGAGGGGGAGTACTTGTGGGTGGACAGCGCGGGGAGGGTGGATGGGTGGAGGTAGGAATGTGAAGTGCGCCTGGAAGGGACTGGGGACGTGGCGCGCGAAACGCGCAGGGGCATGGGCATGTCGTACTCAAAGGTAGGGGACATGGTGGTGGATGACTGAGGGAGGAAGGGGAGGTGAGACTGCTGGGCTATAAGGGAACGCGGGTGGCGGATGACTTACCTCGGAAGGGACGAGGACTATAAAGTGGGCTGGGAGTGTAGGCCAAGGCGGGGAGGAGGGGCAGGGGATGTTAGCGGAGGGATGGGCCGATAAGGAGGCGATTTATAGGACATCGCCCGAGAACGAGAAAGACAGGATGTGGCAGTCGCCAAATCCGGAACACTGTGCTTTCTACGCATGCCTCGCCAACCACCCGGTTCCACTCCCCAATCTGGAAACTCCCATTCATTGGCCCCTTCCCCACTGACTCAGCGCACCCCGTCATCTCCCGGTCCTTCCTCGGATCTCCTCTTTCCAAGGCGCGCGCCTCCCCGCTCTCCTCGCAGTCGAACTGCTGTTCGACTCCAACATGCCCAATCCAACGACGCTCGACTCGCCATCCTGGCGCTCGCGCGGCATCCCGCACTTCTTCCCCACCTCTCTCCGTTCACCGCGGCCACACAAGAGCAGCCGGACAAGACAACCCACATGCCGCACAAGAGCCTCGACAAGGCAATTATCACAAGCCTACCATTTGCCTCCGCCACCCACCCTCCCAATTGCCTCCGTCCCGATTCGGCATCTCTCCAGCGCCTTGTCTGCTCTTGTCGCCACACCCACCACCAACCCGGCCTTGTGTGCGCACAAGATCTGACCACGTTTACCACAACACCTGCACTCGTACAATACCCACAATAGCCACATGTACACGAGCCACAATGCCACTGTCGTAGTGCCTTGTTCGCTTTGTCTTGCCACGGTGCAGCGCTTGCGCACGCGCACATATGTCTCAATTGGCGCTGGGCACAAAGCTGCCCGGCGCCCTGTGCGCCTGCGCACACAGCCCTACTCTTGTCGATGGACACTCGCGCGGGTCCAGGGCCACCACGCCGCTGCGGCATCACATCAGCGTCCCTGTCTAATTCCCCACACTGCAGGACGACGATCTAGGATCTGCAGTCCTAACAGCGCACGCTCTCCTACTGCGACGCGACACGACTCGGCATCGCAGCTCGCGCATACCGACCTTAGCAAGCGGCAACACGACCCACGAGCCCGCAATCTCCGCGGCGCCTCGCCCGCCGCTGAGACAGTGGACACATCCGCCCCGCGCGTCGCGCAGCGCTGCCGCCGGCTGCCCGTATCGAGAGGGGCCGGCCATCTCGGTCCTCCTGCCTCCTAATATTCCTATTGGCTGGCCTCCTGATTACCCCATTGGCTGGCCTCCTAAGTACCCCATTGGCTGAGGGACTACGCCTGCTGGCCTCCTATTGGCTGCAGGGGCCCGGCATCGCGGCGGGCGATAGGTGCGGTTCTCGGACGCGTCGCGACGCGTCGATTGATGCGAGGGGTCGACGTTCGCGCGCGCTTTGGGCGCGTGCTGCTGTTGTGTTGCATGTGTTTTTTGTGCACTGACCGTGGCTCCGACATCCATCTTTACGGTTTTGGTTTTGGTTTTCCTTTTTCAACCACACCCCTTTGAATGCAAAGCGTACACTGCTCGGTGCTCTGTATCACCCGTCCAAACGTTAACCATACCCGCATCCATGTCTCATCCGGCACACCTCGACCCCCGAAAACTTCAGAAAGCGAACCCTCAATTTCTGTCTCCACTGCTTGGAAGACAAGACGGGGCCGGTGAAGAATGCATCGGTGAAGGCAGAGTGGAGGCTGCCCGGCACCGCGCGTCGAAAATGGAGCTGTCGCAATTTTACGCTGTGGATGCTTCCGCCGGCTTCCATGCGCTCCTGGGCTTCCCGTCATCGAGTCTTTGAGCGCGTAGACGATGCATATACATAGTTGAGGCTGCCGGCCCGTTCGAGGCGCCGCGCGCGTCTGCGAATGACGCTGCAGGGAACACAGATTCGGAACAGCTAACTTACCTTCTGTGTTAGGTCAGCAGCGGAGGGCGGGTCGCGTCCGACGCGTATTCTTGCACACGCCCACAACCATGCACAGCCACCTGCATGCTGCTCGATACACCGTTCAGTCCTCATTCAGGTTACATAACTCGGCCGCGAGCCCGCTGCTTCCCCGCACGCTGCTGTATGGCCTAGGTACAATTCCGCGCGCCCTGCCTAAGCCTCGCATCGTCGAGCGCGCGGACGACGCAGAGTTCAGCCCGAGCGGCCCGCCGGCGTCTGTTCGGCGGACTACGAGGCGCCAGGCGCGTCTGTGCGACTGACGACGCGACGCGTATTGGCACGCCCACAAGCACCTGCCATTTAGCTGCCTGCACAACCGTCCTCGTCCTCCCGGCGTCATCTGAGCCCGGCAAATGCGTGCGTTCCACGCGTATGCGTTCTCGAGCCCTTCTGCCCGACCGTCATCGAGCATGTGAACGACGAGCGCAGAGTTCAGCCTGTGCGGTCCGCCGGCGGATTACGAGGCGCCGGGCGCGTTTACGACTGACGACGCAACGCTGGGGCTTTCGATGCGTATCGACACACCCACAACCTCCACAATTGTCCTTGCCTTCGGGCGCGCCATCTCGGGCGCGGCCCACCTCGCCCGAACAGTGCGTGCGTTCTCTGCGTCCTCAGGCGGCTTCTGCCCGACCCTTGCCTTCCGACGTTGAGCATGTGGACGACGCAGAGTCCAACATTCAGCCCGCGCGGCCCGCCGGCGTCTGGCGCCCGGCGACATCCTTCACGCGCCGTCGCGTCCCAAGCTCCCGACGAGGACCGGTTCGCGTTCGCGTTCGCGCGTCCAGTCTGCCTTCCGCGCTGTCCCCGCCCGAAGCTGCAGTTGGACGCGCGAGCCTCTTCGCGATGCATGCAGATGCAGACGGGCGCGTCCAAATCGCCGTGCCCTATCGGATCGCCGATGCAGATGAGATGCGACCGATATGGGTGCGGGTTCTCCACGTATTGCGTCCGGGCGCCAACGCGTCACGTCGACGCGTTCGGGTTCGGGTGGGAAGGCGCGTTCGGAACGTCAGGCGGCGTCGGGACTGGACGGCGGAAGCGCAGGGTGTGGGGAAACAGTGAGTGAAACGCGTGGATCGGCAGTTTGGGCTGAGCTCGCGAGCGATGCTGCAGGTTTCAGCACTGACGACGGTGACCAGTGACGCATATGAGTGGTGCGTTGTCCTGTTCAGGACGAGCAGGATAATTGAATGTGACCCGTGCGATCTGCGATACGATCGGGCTTCGCGAAGCGCATCGCGCAAAGCGTATCCTGCCGGCGACATATCTAGGTTGTCTATCTCAGCTCTGCTGAATTGGGCCTGGGCTGAGCGCACGCAGCTAGGACACGCGCACGAAGCGCGTCGGGTGCACATACGGGATGCAATCGAGCGCCAGCCGGCGACCTATCGCGGCTGTCTATCTCAGCTATTTGCGTAGGTCTGGCGCCGTGGGCCTTCGATGGCGCTACGAGGGCCGATGCCGTGATGGCGTCGAAGGCGTTATAGAGCCCGGGCGCATATCGGGAGCTTGGATCCTATCGGGTCGGGGATGCCAGCTAGCTTCGAGAGGCCTGCTCCTGCCGAATATGTGCTGGGCGCAGGATTTGCAGGCGCTAGGAACGCGTCTGGCCTGCCTATCTCTGCTTTGCGTGCTCTGGTTTCGGCAGGCGCTGGGAGTCTTCGCGGGCCCAGCTGCACGCGTTGTATAGAGCCCGGGCGCGCGCCTCGACGACTCGTGCCACCGGAAGTTGGATCGTACAAAGCCTATCGTGGGGACTTGGTACTAAGCTGCAGCGTCCCGCCGGCCAACTAGGCGCACACGCCGAGAACATATCTTACCTGCCTATTCTCCAACGCGGCGGGCGCTGCTAATCTTCGACATGACAGCATGCGTACATCGTATAGAGCCCGGGCGCGCGCTCGTCGGTGTCGTTGCGAGCGCGTGCACATATGAGGACACGGGAACGCATCGGGCTCGGGAGGAAGCTGGATCGCGCAAAGCCTATCGTGCCGTATCGGGCGTGTGGGCCCGAGCTCTATTCCCAGCGACGGCGAGGTGTCCGCTGTCTCACGGCCGGTTCTGCAGACATGCGAGGCAGGAGCTCGTGGTCAGCCAGACGTGCGCAAAGTTCTCGTCGAATGGAACTGGGCAGCAGGCGCGCGCCGCTCCTTCCCCGCCGCGTCCATGCCGGCGCCTCTGCGCTTCGACGTTCTCTGCGCCGCCCCTGCGCTGTGCAATTTCCAGGCCGCACTCGCGCCCGCACCGTTCAGCGCGAGGTACGGCGCCTGCGCACGTCATGCGTCGTGGGACGCAATTCAGCGCGCTCGTCGTCTAGCGCGAGTCGCGCCACGGCAGGCCGGCCGCTGTACCACGCTTCTTCGCGAGGATATCGGGACGCCGTGCGCCGTCGCCTTCGACTTCGACTTCGCGTCCGTGGATCGGGCGGCGAAGCTCCCAGGCGACGTCACACATCGCGGGATCGGGTGCAGAAGATGCGTCGCGTGCCCCTGAGGGCGGTCCGAGTCTGCTTGGGCAGTTTGTGAGCCGGATATGGCTGCGGGGGCACGTGGGGATCGGGCGAAGGCTGGGGGTCGTGTGTGGGGAGACGGCGTTCATTGGTGCGTGCGCGCGTGGGCTGCTGGGGATGGCAGGTGGTCGGGCGATTGGCGCATCGTGCAAAGCGTATCGCCGATGCGAACTAGGAAGCAACGCGTCCGCCAATTCGGGCCTCCGAGTCTTCCGCTCGTTTGCGTCGATGATCGGACGAAGATGGCGAGCGTGCAAGGACAGGACATGGGGTATGTGATGTTGATGCCTGCTCGCTGTGAATTTGAGGCCATAGGTATTTTGGGCTGAAGTACTGCCGTTGCTGAATTGATGCAGCGGTCGAGACCAGGATATCTCGGTTTGGGGAGTGTTTGCGGGGGAGTGGCGCATCACACAAGTGCATCGCCGATTTGGCCTTCGAAAACCATATACTGTACCATTTCGGTCGTAGGCTCGCGAATGTTGGGCGTGACCAAAATTTTAAAATCTAACAAATCAAAAGAAAATTATACGCACCATAAAAACCTAGGCTCGCAGGCCTCTGTGACCTGTGACGCGAGCCTACGACCGAAATGGTACAGTATCGGGCAGATGGTTGGGGAATGAGGATATGGAGCTATTTATTGTGCTGCCCTATGCTTAGCCGCAGACCTGGTCGTGCTGAATCTCAACAATGCCCATGACAGGATGCCAATATGAATACTCCCAATCTGATCTAATGTACGCATGTTGAGATATCACGTTGGGCCCTGCTTACGCGGTACAGCAACATGTCGTCATGGCCCTCCCGACCGATATCCGGTACGAACAGGTTACAACGACGTCACGAACTGCTATGCAGCTCGGCGTCTAGCGAGCACGATAGCCGGTGGTCTGCATGCATGTTCTCCGGATCCAGCTTGCCCGCATCTCACCACTCCTTTCAGTACGATCTGCTCATGCACGATTGACCCCGCACAAACGCTCATTTACGATCGAACAGGGAGCCTTGCAGCACAGCACAGCAGGCATACTGTACACTCATACTCCAAATGATTGCATCGGGGCACAACGCCTGTGCAGATCTCTCCAGCTGGAGCCGAGCGCTCGTTGATCGGCGAGCAGAACAAAGGCAGCGGAATGAGGTGTTCCTGCCACTGCGCCAGGCGTGTGCGGCGAGGTGATTATACGCGGGTGCTTCGGCGCTGTAGATCCGGGCTGACAGGAAAGAAAGCAAGAAAGGTGCCGCGCCGCAGGACGGAGCCCGGGTCCACGCGTGTACGGGAGTGGCACAGTGCCGGGTCATGACAAGCGGGGCTGCACAGGCGAGATGAATGAGCTCATCTCGCGCCGTGCCGCCCGATTGACGCAACTGCACGGCAGACTGGACCGTGGCGTGTACGAGTCCCCGCACGCCCGCGACGCGTGCCTGCGTCGTGCCACGCTGCTAGCACGCTATCTCCGTCCCGCGTACCGCGCATGAAATACGCGAGCCCCTGTCCGCAGATTGAGTGTGCGCGCATCCATCTGCAGCGTTATCTTGTGACCCTGCGCGTGCGGAGCAGAGAGAGATGTTCTGATCCCTTTCAGCAGGTGTGGTTTCCGCGCGGCGGCCATGAGGATGGAGGATGCAGATGCAAGCGAGATAAGATGGGTTGAGGGCAGAGAGGCAGACACACGTGTGAAATCATCTAATCAGTTCCTGACGCCACTGTCAGAATGGCGGTGTGGCACAGAGATAAATATGTAACAAGAAAAAGAGCGCGGATGCTGGGGATCGTCGCACGGTGTTGGCGTCAGTGGCGGACGTGCGGTGATTTTGAGTGGTAATTAGGACGTACGAGCGCGTCGTGCCGCAGGCGCATGCTGGCCCGATGACCTCGAATGCTGTCCAGGAGGAGCGGGAGATGCACTGCGGCCAACTGCGAGGCCGTAATGTCCCGCGAAAGCATCGGCCTCCAGGTGTGCAGAGAAGTTCGAATAGAAGTCGGGCACCTGGGGGCGGTGCATGACTGCCTGTAGGTTAGCTGTATGCTGGCCCGCGGTGTACGTATCGCGTAAACGGGGATAGATGCCTTGAATGCGGATCCGTTTGCGAAGACTGGAACGGCTGTTCAGTTCGAACAAGGTGGTCTCGACCGGTGTATGCACACAAGCAGGTCGGCAATAGACTCGTACCCATTGTCTAGCGTTCGATGACAAGGGGCGGTGCATCGTCAAGCGTGTCTCTGTGGCGACTACGCTGGCTCTCATTTGCACCGCAGAAAGTTCCACGGAGGTGCGGGCGCAGCGAATGTGGGATCAGTGGATGTAAACGCCTTCCCGACATCAACCGTCCTCTAGTGCACGCGCAGCGCTGGATTCGATATGCACGCCGAGCCCTGCAGCACGGCTTGGAGGCCTCCAAGATGCCCGGATAGCGATATTCCACATTAGCGCAGGTGTCTGCGGCGCTGCTGACGCGAGTTAGTGAGCCCGCAATTTCGTGAGAAAATCAGTATGGGTGCGCAGTTGCTCAAGATATCCTTCCGCGCAACGTGGGTCAACGGACGCAAATCATCGGGGAGGCGATCTATCGCAAACGGGAGCATCGGGGTGCCTTCCGTTGATGTATTGAACACCGGACTGGACGGAGCTAGTGCTATGCGCAGTCATCGGTCGACGACTATTCAATAGTGACGAAGGATCTCGAAGGATGGACGAGAAAGGAGATCGACTTGGCGCTTTTGGACGCCGACTTGCCGCAAACACAGAACGCGAGCAGTCGACATCGGAGAAGGCTCCCCAGGGCCTCGCTGTCCGAAGCCACTGGTAAGCATGTATAATGGCTTCGTGCTTGAGAGGAAACCAAGCCCATGCGAATGGTAGGTCCGCAGCAGGAGGCCGTTCATTGGAAGCGCAGCAGCCTCCGTTGTCCTACGGCCGGCAAGCCATGTAGGCAGCGAAGCGGCGTCTTCGGTGTCTTGAGATATATCAAATAGTATGGCCTCTTTGGCATTTATACTGTCGGATCAACCCTACGAATACACATGCTAATGGCTCATGGAGTACTGGAAGATGATCTTGGTCAAATCGAGCAAGGATGGTCGGTAGATTCGACAGACCTTATGCAAGCGATCTCCACGGACAACATCTCTCCTTGCAGATCCGCGCTCGGGGAGCCTCTGCGGGGTGTAATCCTGAGTATGGTAACGTTGGCCATCGCTATTACTGAGCATGGGATGCGGAAGATCGAGGGAGACCGAGGAGACGGAGACAACATTCTGATCGCCGAACTATATCTCCGAGTATTTCCGCGTTCCTGACGTTGGCCTGGCCTCCGAGGTCCAATCTTATCTTATCCCTGACGTCTACATCCACCCCGATCATTCGATGAGTCTGTTAGAACTTAGGACTTGCAGCTTGGACGCCGGATCAGTGCTTGCGACATGCTTCTTGTCAAAACCAGCAGATTCTATGAAGAAAAAAATCACTTCTGACACAAGTGACCGCATACAGATGGAGAATGAAGGCCAGCCAGATGTTGGCCCGGGATCGATAATCGACGCGAAGGACAAAGTGATTATTGACCTGTGATAGACGGCACGAGCCAATTTCGAGCCTCGAGACGTCACCACACGTCCAACAGTGCCGCCGTGCCCAGCATGCTGACAATACATCAATCAGCCTCGAGGATGGGTTTAGATCCTAGAAAGCGCTCGGCCGCCTCTGTCATCCATCTATGAAGGATGGCCCTCAACCCCGAGTCTTCTCCTTGCATGGGCCACAGATATGAACAACATGCGTAAACCGGTTCCGCACAGAAAAGGACAGGTCCTGAGACTTGTCATCCTGATATGGGCCGGATAGCGCCGATGCCCCGCGTCGGGTGACTGCCCAACAGCTGAATCAGAGCCCGACAGATAGCGCAAGACAAAAGAACAGCAGCGCCGACAGGCGTTCGTGCCGGCGCCACTGGATGCACGCTGTAGGCTTCGGGTCTTCATATCCCTTACATCTGGAGACATCGAAGAAAGAGGATGGGTCGGGTGATGCGCTGCCCATCGATGAGGCTATCCGACGAAGGAGGCCTAAGGGAGCAAGGAGCCGGGCGGTGATGGTGGAGGGCGCGTTGGCCGACATGAGGCTCCTCGTGAGGCGACTGCGCACCTGCCGTCGTGAGCACGTTTTGAAGGACAAAGCAAGGTAGATGCGGTCTGCTGCTGGGACACCACGCTGATATCGATGATTAACATGCCTCGAAACGGGATTTGGTCATAGATGGTCCTTTTGCTCTGGAAGCGTGCATCGTGGGTCATATGCAAATGGCGCCGCCGGGTACAACGGTCAAGATGTCGATATTCATTGATGGCATATCCGCCACTCATACACGAGCTGAGTAATTCATTGTACTGAACGGGTGAAAGATATGGCTTCGCTCTCTCAGCATGCATCGATGAGAGGCATACGCGCCGAAGTCAAACACGTGAAGGGCCAGGTAGCAGTTCCGAATGCGCATCGGGCGGGGAAGGCGTGTAAATCAGATGAAGAGATGCGGAGTTCCGGCTTGCAGCGATGGAGGGGGATCGGATTTGCTGCCTATCCAGAGCATCTACATTGGGCGCTAGACAAGATTGTTGGATCGCTTCTGTAAATCGAACACCAGGCGGGAGGAACGAACCATCAGATGAGGCGAACCGCGCCATTCATGACGAGAAAGTTCGAAGTTCCTGAGGTGGGATGGTACAGGATATACCCGAATGCGATCATAAGGTGCACTGTGAAGAACATTCCGCTTGAGGGAGCAGGACAGCTATGCAGGGAGCTCGGGGCTTTCGAACAGATGAATCTCCGGTGACCCGGATGTACCCCCGAGCGGATTCCGAGAAAATCTTATCTTCGGAAGTCGAGTTATCCATGGTCGCTCGTCGGCATACAGGCGGGCCGATGCGCGCTTCGAGAGTGAGAGTGGAAGGTCACGAAAGGTGTTGCCCCTGTCGCACGTGGAGACGCTAGCAAACACTGGCGCCGCTCCCGAGCCGTTCGGGCTCGACTTGGCGGCGTTCGCTGTCGCCGGGAGTTGTACTTGCTCAGGAGGAGCGCCTGTGAGAAACGCGCCACAGGGGTATGACCTTGAGGAAGAAGGGCGCAATATGGACGCCAGCGACAACGCTCACATGCAAGAAACAGTCCAGATGGAAAGCATGCCGAGAACGCTGATATATCCAGGGATCGAGACAGAGTTTGTACGATCTCGATGCGAGCGAGGCACCCATGTGGTAGAAGATACACATGGGAGATGGTATCGAGATAGTAGTCGAAGAGATATGAATGCCGGGCGCTGGAAGAAGTCGAAGGCGCCAAGTGAGTTTTCCTGCCGGCGAGTGCGGACGTTCGCATGCCGCAGAAATTCCGTGACCATAGAGGGAGGGTCTGTGACGTCTTGCATCGAAGTCCGAGCGGAATATGGATCCGGAGTTGCACTCTCCGGATTGCATTACAGAGATGAAGTATAGCCAGAAAAAAAGGTATGTCTAGGCAGGAGCTCCCGACCAGAGCAACCAAACTTATCCTGTGAGTGGCCTGGAATGGCTGATGATCCAGGAACCGAGGCGGTCCGCCGGAAGCTGGCACATCTTGTGCACCCAATCTGAGAACCAATCTCCCAGGTAAGCCAAGCAGAATGACGACACCTGTAGGCAAGCCAGACACTTGGATAGTTTTTGCTCATCATAGTTCCCAGTCTAGACCAAACTTATGCTTAAAAGCATCAGTGAAAGCGGATAGCAGAGTAAACTCGCCGATCTATAAGGTAAATGCTCAGTAACAACAGCTCAGAGCAATCTCTGAGAAAAATAAGTGTACGAGCATACAGGAGTAGCAATAGCGCGATGGAAGCATCTAATTCAGTGATGACACTTGGTTTTAGAACAATTACACATGCTCACCGATGATGCTCCCGCAGGCTCGAGTACGCGGTAAATGACAAATCCCGTTGATACCTGCAAGACTTCATGCGCAAGGGGCGCGTGATATTGGAAATAATGGTATAGAATCGTTGTTCACGGTCAGAGTGTAAGATGTTTAGTCACTATAGATGTTGAACAGTTTCCCAGCGATGCAGGCTACCAGAACTTGAGATGATGCTATGGACGTTCGGCGTGCACGCCGTCTGCGCAAGCGCGACTCATCACGTTAGAATATTTCTTGCATTCTATAATGGGTGAAAGTATTGCAATGGGAAGTTATGGATGGGAGAGAGAGCAGGTCGAATTCGAATATGTACCATCAAATGTGTTCGCGTCCAAGATGTCGATGAGCGCTTGAGCAGCCGCCACCAGCTCGCCTAAAATGGAAATAGACCGGGCGCTATGGCCGATGGTCCCACTGGCGAACGGTTCTCAGACCCGGGCACCATCCATGATTTCGGTATGTCTCTAACTCTAATATCTGACAGCGTACACAATGTCGTAACTAGCATTTCTTACTCTAGGCATTCTTTATCTTCAACCAGAAGGGAGAAGTAGGTCGACCGCGGACCACGGGAGGCTACCGAGATCTGACGCGTTTCCCCGCAGGTCCTCATCTCGCGTCTGTTCCGTCCAGACGTCAGGTCTGTGGCCATACGTTCAAAAAGTCGCTGATAATTGATGATTCTGTTCTCCTAGACGGTCGATTTCGGATGTATTCCGAATACAAGTAATCTCTAGCAGCGACGTTCGCTCTCCGATCATTACCCTTGGCTCTACCAGCTTCTTCCATGTCCGAATCAATAATCTTTACCTGGTCGCGGTCACGAAGTACGAGGCATGTTCGGTGGTAAAGGGATATGCTCATTCATGCTTTCAGGAACAATGCGAATGCCGCGCTGGTGTTTGAGTTCTGTTACCGCGTCATCTCAATCTGCAAGTCATATTTCGGGAAGGTCGATGAGGAATCTGTGAAGAACAATTTCGTTCTTATTTACGAGTTGATCGACGGTAATCACTCTCCATTACCTGTTCACAAGTCTTGTCTAATGTTCCCCAGAAATCAACGACTTTGGTTACCCTCAGAATAGCGAAATTGATACACTGAAGACCTACATCACGACCGAGAGCATAGTGTCATCTCAGATTGCACCAGTATGCCTCTTCTATTATTTGACATTGCCATCTAGTCTGACAAACTGCTCTAGGAAGAGTCTTCTAAGATCACGACACAAGCAACGGGCGCGACGAGCTGGCGGCGCGGTGACGTCAAGTACAAGAAGAATGAGGCGTTCGTTGACGTCGTGGAAACAGTCAACCTAAGCATGAGTGCGAAAGGTACAATTTCCCAAGCTGCGTTGTGTTGTCCAGTGAAACCTGACTTCTCACATCATAGGCACTGTGCTTCGCGCTGACGTCGATGGTCATATCCAGATGCGCGCTTACCTCACGGGCACACCGGAATGCAAGTTCGGGCTCAATGAT
Source organism: Hericium erinaceus (assembly GCA_006506795.2). NCBI lineage: Eukaryota > Fungi > Basidiomycota > Agaricomycetes > Russulales > Hericiaceae > Hericium > Hericium erinaceus. Next base: position 27,126 of record SZZO02000017.1, on the reverse strand, counting down.
AAGCTTGTTATCGACAAGAGCGAACGTGGTGCAATCGATGCTGTCGAGTTGGACGATTGCCGGTTCCATCAATGTGTAAAACTGAACGAGTTTGACGAGACACGAACCATCAGTTTCATTCCTCCAGATGGTGAATTCGAGTTGATGACGTGCGTTTCTGTGTGGCTCAACCTAGATAGCATGCTGACGGAGGTATTCAAGATATCGATCGACGTCAAATGTGAAACTGCCATTGAAGGTGATCCCAATCGTCAATGAGATCGGGACAACACAGGTGTCCTACAATGTGTCCGTCAAAACCAACTTCAGTAACAAGCTCTCGGCAACGAACGTCGTCCTTCGCATACCCACGCCACTGAACACCACAAGTGTGGACTGCAAAGTGCAGAACGGCAAGGCGAAGTATGTTCCAGCTGAGAACGTCGTGATCTGGAAGTGAGTAGTTGTGCCGTTTCCGCCTGTCCCAGAACTCATGATTCGCTCAGGATTCCGAGAATACAAGGTGGCCAGGAATGCACGTTCTCTGCGACTGCACATCTCACATCCACCACGAACCGACAAGCCTGGGCACGACCACCAATTGATGTTGACTTCCAGGTCCTGATGTTCACAGCATCTGGACTGATTGTGCGCTTCCTCAAAGTATTCGAGAAGGGCAATTACCACAGTATAAAATGGGTGCGATATCTGACGAAGGCTAGTGGATCGTATCAGATACGGGTGAGTCTCGCTGAATTTCTGCAGAGTAAATCCCAATTGATCTCACGACTCGCAGTTTTGATTCCGTTGGTTTGGGAGTCTTGGACATGTACATCACTACTTTAGATCTTCCATTTGCTTACTTCACGTTCCTTTGAACAATATACTTATTGCTGAGAGATGCTGTGAACATTTGTGGACCATCACGGTTATGAGGCAATGGCACGAGAGTTCCCCGCCATGGTGCTGGGCTCTGCCTGATTGGTCGCGCTTTGGCACAAGCTGAGACGAGCTGAGCGCTGAGACAAGCTCCCATAACGCGTCAGCTCAAGTCACTCAACGAATCTATGAACTACCACCCCACCCCATCTCTGTAACCTATTTCGAGGCCGTATTGCTGTTAGGAAGGTTCCATGTTCTGGAGGTATGGTCTTGTGCAGCTACTTCATTCCAGAGCTGTGCCAATTCATGCAATGTTCAATGTGGCAGATTCGGTTTTCATAATGGGTCCTCAATAGACACCCTGCTGGATAAGGACGACGTATCGTTGGAAGCAATCCTGGACGAAGATGACTTATTGCAAGAATGCAAGGCCCAGAACACCAGGCTTATCGACTATTTTCAGAGGGTAGACGTTCTGCAACGCCTGTTGGGGTATGTGACAGGTCAGATTGAGAGCGACGACCGAGGCAGTTTCAAGTGCGTCATTATATCTCTCTATAATAAACCAGACTGGTTGACATATTTCAATGGGATTTGTCTGTAGATACCCCTATGTCGCCACAGAAGTTCTGTGCAGCGAAATATGGTCTATCGTCGAGACATGTCTGAACAACTCCGAGCAGCTCCTGACCCCGTTCTGGGAGACTGTGCTGGATAGGTCTCCTGAAGACATGAAAACGCACATGATCATGGCCTCGCATTTCGCAAAGATTAATGCAACGTTCCTCAACAAAAAACCAGCCGAGGTGACTCTCTTTTCCGCCTCCCTGTACGACTATCGTGCCGAGCACATCGTACACTCCTAGATGCTGCAATTCATCCGCTCCCAATCCAGCATTGTCGAGCGACTGCTGCAACACATCGAGTCACCGCCCTTCTCTGACTTGCTCATTCGCATCATTCAGTTGGACGAGACACCCGCGGGTGCTGACGTTCTAGAAGTATGTCTTCGTCTGCCTGCATATGCTCCCTGATGAGCTCCTCTTATACAAAGCCTCCAGTGGCTTTCCCAAGAACGCCTTATGGCGCGATTAATCGAACGCCTCGCGCCGTCGTACTCCCCGGATATGCACACCGTCGTGTCCGAGCTCATCAAGAACATTATTTCCATGGCGGCGCCGTCGCCCGGCGCAGCTATGTCAGAAGGACTCACAAACGGTGGTGCATCGAATCGGTTCGCGCGAGAACTCGCCCGGCGCGAAAACGTGCAGATGCTGGTCGGCTACATCCTGTACGACTTTGGCCCTGAGACTGGCTCATCGCCCAGCGCGCCGCCGAAGATCAGTGATGGCAATGACGGTGGCCAGGCCACAGATAGCGATTACAGCAATGGCAACAATGAGGCACCCATTCTGCCAAACGCGGAGTCCGCGACGTCATCGGTGGTCCACTCTATTTGCATCATCATAGAGCTCATCCGACAGAATAATTCCGATTTCTTCGAGCCATATCTCTTCCATACACTGCGCAATCGGCTTATACAGGTTCAGCAGCACTTACAGACACATAATGCTGACGAAGGCCGCGAAGCCCTGGAGAGTGCCATGCAAGAAATGGTAGATCGTATGGGCGTTGTCCATCTAGGCCCGGTTCTAGAGATATTTTGCGAGCATTTGGACAAGCTGCAGGGCTTTTTGCGGGCACCGAGGTCATTGGTAAGTTAGTCCCATTCACTCACGAAGCTGGGGAATAATGAATTTGGTTCAGAATGGTCCTGTCTTGACAACACTAGGCAGCATCACACCACTCACCTTCGAACGCTATCGGATATGCGAGCTATATGCTGAGCTCTTCCACTGTTCCAGTATGTCCCTGCTGAACCGTGGTCCGGAGTTCAACTATCTGTACGATGCCGACGGTCGTCTGCAAGGTGGTCTCTCTGCCCTCGGAGAGCTGTCGCAAGTCATCGCAATGAGCTCTGGCAGCGAGGGAGATCATGATGCGATGGATGAAGGAGGAGATGACGTAGAGCCTGCGCTAGAGTTGCCTGTGCACGGCGCTCACGATGGTTCTTCGCTGCTGGACTCGGATGAGGACATGAGCGATGGTGACGGTCATGATCTTGATGACGACCCCATGGAAGAGACCGCCATTCATGACGAGCCGAAGACTATTGCAAGCGGCCCGGCGCCATCATCTCCGCAACATATCAGGTCTCCCGCAGAAATTCCCATACCAGAATGTCTCTCGCCTAGGACGTATCCATCCCTCCCTGAGTCCAGCCCACCAAGTGTTGCAGCTTCTCCCCAGCGAAAAAGTTCGTCCACAAGTACGGGTTCGGAAGGATCGACAGTTGGGAGACGATCTGCCGGCTCGAGACGGAGCTCACGCAGGCTAACGCTTCAAGACCTGTCGCAGGCAGATGTGCCGCATCCTGTCGGTGAAAGATGGAAACGAAAGCTTTTAGATGCAGGTGTCCTCACGACCTTGTTGGTGAGCCGATCGGACAATGACTTGACAATACTTGGTTGACAGAGATTACAGGACTTGTTTTTCGAGTTTCCTTGGAATAATTTCCTGCACAGCGTTGTGTACGACCTTATCCACCAAATCCTCACAGGTCGCGTGGATGGTGGGGTGAACCGCGAGCTTACCATCTCGTTGTTTCGAGATGCTCGTCTCATGCACAGAATAGTTGAGGGGCAAAGACGGAATGATGCAGAAAGGTAACACTCTACTGTGATTATCTGGTATGCATCTGACTGTTTTATCTGCAAACGAAGTTCGAAACCCAAGGGCCTGCGATTAGGGTACATGGGGCACCTCACAATCATCTCCGAGGACGTCATCGTTGCTCTAGATCATTTCCCGCCAGATCTTCGTCTCGTCATCGCACAGTGTGCCCCTCAACCTGATTGGGATGACTACGTCACAGGCAGATACAACGAGACAAAGCAAAGGGACTCTAGACTTCTCGGTGGTGGCAAGCCTGTTGTGAATGTCTCAGGTCCTGATAGACCTGGTGGATGGAAGGTCGATGAAGAGGATACGTCCACAGCAGAAGCCAGTGGGGCTGCAGGTGCATCAGCTTCAGAACCTAAGGGTGAGTTCCGTAGGGCGATTGGCTCCCAGCCAGCCAGAGCGAACACTGCCGACTTCGGGCCTACACCTTTCGAGGAAGAGGAAGGGTTTGGCTCTTCTGAGCATCCACAGGTGTGTCCTATCGCTCGACTCGCGACGACATGTGTGCTGACAGTACTTCCGCCCAGTTTGCCCGGTATCTGGCGTCAGAGATGCATGCTACGGACGAGTTTGGCGGTTCGTCATCGTCATCAGATGCTTCGGATGATGAGGATGGCGGATGGCTTGCACAATCTCACTTCGAGATAGACCACCCGCCGCCAGTGTCTGCGAGACCTCATAATGGAGAACGAAGACCATTGAGCGCCAATGGCTTTGACGTATGTCTAATGTTTCCAGAGGTAGTCCGGTGTCCTGACTACCTTCCAGGACTCGTTCTCGCCTGCAAACATGTCAATATCCAGTCCATTTGACGACCCTTTCGCGACAGAGGAAGATGAGGTAAGCGACTTGCAGTGTTGTCCTGAATCCCCGCCGCTCACGCCTAAATTACCAAGGAGGATGCTTTTGGCCCCTTCTCGGACGCAGCTGCTGCCAGCGGTTCAGATCCATTCAGCTTTTCGTCCCATCTCGCCGACGACATCGGCGAAGCCTCTTTCGATAGTTTCGGTGACTTCGGCGAGTTCAAGAGCAGCGCTGATGCCGACGGCGAGACTACGCCTACAGCGGGCAGCTGGACCTTCGCGAGCAACTCGAGCACGGGCTCCACCGAAGATGCTGCCAGCTTAGGCTCCGATGACCTCGCTAAGGCGATAGAAGCGTCCCCTCCTCCAGAAGGTCCTAGTAATGGTTCAGACGGAGAGCACATATCCAAATGATTTATAGTTAATTCTCTCGACGTTATACTCGTCATCCGCCCGGTCCTCCTCATGTAGTTAGTGAAGCCCACGACCTTGTCTTTGTTCCTTGGTACATATGTTCAATGTATATATGCGTGGCTACGTTCACGGACATGTCAATAATGCCCTAGACTTGTATCGGTAGAACCCTGCCAGGGTAGCTTCCGAATTTGAAGACTGTCCCGTTCTTGAGAACCTGCGGCAAGTCGACATCTGAACATGCCGCCACTCAAGTCGGACATCCGAGTCACCGTCCGAGTCGCCGCATACTGTCCAGTCACTTGAAGCTGACCACCATGACCTCCATTGCAGCTTCTTTCGTGAGGAACGGCAAGAAGGTAAGCACCATCACTACGTCATATACAGGATACTTACTCTGCGCGTTTTGAAAGATAGTGGCCATTGGGCGTAACTACGTTGACCATGTCAAGGAACTCAACAACCCGATCCCGAAAGAGCCGTTCTTCTTCCTGAAGCCGACCTCAAGCTATCTTCACTCAGGGGGGAACGTCGAGATACCTAGAGGAATAATTGCCCACCATGAAGGTGCGTCTCCATCCAAAAGCGAGCCTGTTCGGTGTTGATGCAGTTACAGTCGAGCTTGGCGTGGTTATAGGTCGCGGAGGTCGAGACATCTCTCAGGCGAACAGCGCTGCGCATATCGCAGGCTATGGTACGCCGCAATGTTTCGTTGTGTTTGCCTTGTTCTGACGGTGATCTGCCATCGAAAGCGCTTGCGGTCGACATGACAGCACGGAACTTGCAGGATGAGGTTAAGAAGAAGAGTCTGCCGTGGTCAGCAGCCAAAGGCTTCGATACCTTCACGCCCATAAGGTACTGTCAACTCTTCCCGGCATATTGCCTGTCCCTCACAGCCTCGAAAGCTCCTTCATCCCGAAGTCGGAGGTCACTGACCCACAGAACTTGAATCTTTGGCTGAAGGTAAAGAAGCTAGACCACTCTGTTGCTACTGAATGTCTGATATCGGCCTAGATCAACGGTGAGCTCAAGCAGAATGGGAACACGTCACACATGATGTTCCCCATCCCTCGCCTGATCGAACACGTCTCGTCCATCATGACCTTGGAGGTACGTTCCCTCTTCTTCCCTTGGATACGTGCTGGTCTCAACTTCTCGTATCATTCAGGAGGGTGATCTTCTGTTGACCGGAACACCTTCGGGCGTTGGCCCCATCAGCCCTGGCGACACTATTGAGTGCGGCTTGTCGGATGCATCTACGCAGAGGGAACTTGCGAAGCTGCAGTTCCGGGCGGTCTCGAGAGAAGGTGGTTATCTGTACTCACCAAACCAATAAGCGGTGACCTCGTGGGGTGAGAAATATACCTGACATTCTGCTTCTCCCCGTTGTACCAGCGAGGCAATTAGAGTGATTTCGTTTCGCCCGGTGGCAATGATATGTATGGTACTTGCGCGTACAGCGCTGACTATGGATGGACATTTAAAGGGCGTTTGATGCTTCAACTTCCACCATGCTGTCATCACCGATTCATCCTCATAGTTAAATACGCCCATAACGGATTTTGCTACCTTTGAGCTCATTGCTCCTTTTGAAGTCCACCACTCCGACGTCCTGCCGATTTTTCGACTTCTATCAAAGCGTCCAACGGCCTGGTCGGGCTATCCACTCTACTTCTACCAGAACACGGCGACGTCCTCGGAGATATATCTCATGTCGGGGTGGAAGGACGTACCGGCGCATTATGAGTGGATAGTGAGCAAGGGGAACCAGGAGTTGTTGACGATGTTCAAGCCGTACATGGATGTGAAGGATCTTGTCCATCTAGATTTGGATTTCCGAGGATTCAAGGAGAGGGTCGAGTATTTGAAAGTTGACATGGCACGCGGGGAGGCAACGGCGAACGAAGAAGAAAGTTCTGGGCCAGAAACAGTGTGGAATGGTAGCGGGAAGGATGCAGAGGAAAAGCATGATGGTATATGGCGCTTCATTGGAATCAACCAGGATTCGAAGGGCTCAGATATAGTGAGGCGAGGTGACTCAGTACTGCTGAAGTTGGTTGACCTGTCGAAGGATTGAACAAGCAATGGATCGCACTGGTGACACTGAATGTAGCACACCTATGTATCTTAAGCCCCTATGTAGCCTGTCAGAGAAACCCTCTTTAATGCGTCCTTTGTCGCGAGTTATGTAGCTTGATTTATTTTGTCGTTTTATCCATCCTAAAGAATTCATTCGATATAAGGTTTCGCTCTGGAGCACTGAACAGAAGTACCCGCTCGCGTCGCGACGCGTTCTGCCCACATGACTCCGTTGATCTGCTCACGTGCATGCCCGTTTTCGTCTTCCTCGTCCCCGCCGGCGACCTTGCACTCGAATTTCACGCCCTTTCCTCTGACTCTCGGGTTTCGTCTCTCTACACACTTCATGGCCAAAGACACCGAGGACTCGTCGTCTGGTACGCCCAGGCCGAAGTCGCTCAAGCGCTCCACCTCCGAACGCAAGCGGATCAAGAGGAACAGGCATCCCACCCGCGAACGCGACAAGGCGAACGGCGTTCAGGCGGTGGATGAGGAGGGACAAACTCGTGAGGATAACGCGGAGGCAGGGCCTGGTCCATCTACCTTGAAGAGCAGAAAGAAAGAGCGCGCTAGCCCGAGGGAAGATACCCAGAATGGTTTCGCGGGCGGAGATGATTTCATTCCCCTCGGTTTCGATGATTCGGATGAGGGCGATGAGGACGCGGGAAGGAAGGGCAAAGAATCTCCGAGGAAGGAGCACAAAGAGAGGGAGTGGGATAAGGGTAAAGGTAAGTCGCGGGACTGGGAACGAGACCGCGAGCGGGACAGAGATCGGGGGAGTGCACGGAAGAGAAAAGCGGACGACTATGATGCTGAAGATGGATTTGCGAACAAGAAGCAAAGATTGGACGCAGCGTCGCGGAAGGCTCCGTGGACCGCCAACGTTGACTGGGATACATGTGCGAATGTTGCGGAGATGTGAGTTATCTCATGTCCGGACTATGCACGACCGAGTTCACCTGTTATTCTCTAGGTTGCATCGCGAGGTGGATGCTTTTACTCGCTATATCTCCCCCTCACCGGAAGAGGACGAGGTTCGATCATTAGTCGTGCAAATGATTCAACAGGCTGTCATGAAGAATTTCGCCGATGCGAAGGTCATGCCGTTTGGCAGCTTTGAGACAAAACTATATCTGCCCCTTGGGTATGTGACTTCTCTCCTTCCAAGCAGCGTCTTTCTCAAAACCAAACCGATACAGAGACATTGATCTCGTCGTTGTCTCAAAGTCTATGGCGTACTCCGATCGCGTCACTGTCCTACACGCGCTCGCCAATACCCTCAAACGTGCACACATCACCGACAAGGTAACGATCATAGCCAAAGCGAAAGTGCCCATCATCAAATTCATTACTATCCATGGTCGACTTGCAGTCGACATCTCGATCAACCAAGAAAATGGCCTCGAGGCGGGCAGGGTGGTGAATAATTTCCTTGCAGAGATGCCCGCCCTGCGGAGCCTCGTCATGATTTGCAAGGCCTTCCTCAGCCAGCGCAGTATGAACGAGGTTTTCTCTGGCGGATTGGGGAGCTACAGTATCGTTTGCCTTTGCATCAGCTTTTTGCAGATGCATCCGAAGATTCGAAGAGCCGAGATAGATCCCATGAAGAATCTGGGGGTTCTGGTCATGGAGTTCTTCGAGCTGTATGGCTGCTACTTCAACTATGAAGAAGCAGGAATCTCGTTAAGGGACGGGGGAACTTACTTCAGCAAGCGAGCAAGAGGGTGGAGTGACTATCAAAAGTCAGCTCTCCTTTCTATTGAGGACCCTATCGACATGTGTACGTCCCTTTGTGTCTCGTACTTCATCGAGTCTCACGTCTATGTCTTCAGCCAACGATATCGCGAGAGGCTCGTACAACCTCTCCAGAGTGCGCCAGACTTTTGCTGGCGCACACGGAATTATGACTGCTGCTGCATACACGCTGTCCAGCGTGCTCCACTCGCGGCGCACAGGCCGCTCTGTGAACCTCCGGGGCCACACAGAACCAGAGGATATGAGTATTCTCTCGCATGTACTAGGCATCACACAAGAGGTGCGCTTTTCTTCGATGCCTGTCCTGAGCACATGTCTAACGGGTTTCTGATAGTCGATAAATCGTCGCCGCCTAATACAAGAGATCTACGATAAAAGGGTACTCCATCGCCTGCTCGGTGTCTCGCCCAAGGCCACTGTCATCCACGACCGTTCCAGCGCCAATGGCTCTTCTACATCCCGGACGAACGGCGCATCAGCTTCCGGTGTGCAATCTGTCTGGAAAAAAGCAGACGAAGACTGGAGTCCGAAGAGCGACCGCCCCTCACGCAAACCAAGTCCGCCGAGTCGAAAGCACGATATCATAGATGTCGACGCTCTGGACTCCGAGGAGGAGAGCCGTTATGCGATCCCGCCCAAGAAGAGGCAGCGCGTAGGCAACTCGAAAGATACGCATACGGTTTTCACAACGGACGAGGAAGACACGGACGATGACAAGCCGGATATCTACATCCACACCATCGGTGACGATGATGATGATGACAGCCTTGCCGAGGAAGAGGAGGAATACGCCAGGGCTGACAGCGGGAGTGAGAGCGGGGAGATGAAGGCGGCTGACGGTTCCAAACGAAGAGAAGTCAAGACCAACGGTGCTTCGAGTGTCAATGACAAGAAACGGGCGTATTGGGCTTCAAAAGGTATTGCACCTACGAGTCCTGACTCTAGTTCGTGATTTATTATTTCGTCTTCCTCGGCCATTTTCTCCGAACATCTATTCGTCCGGCCTTCATTGCCACACTTCCGTGTGTTCGATAATACCACACATACTACATGTAATGATACATATCTCGGGGTTGTGGTTCCTGTGTGCGGTCTTGTGTCGGAAAAGTTGCACCGAGATTGTAATGGAAGGTTTATTATAACGTGATTGCAATGACCCCTTTTTCAGTGCAAATTACCATTTATAGGTTAGTTTATGTGCAAATATGATATTATAATAGCTTCAGCCTTGATAGCTTGATTGCAATCATTGCAACCAGGGGAGACTCGGGTACAACTTTTCCGACATGTGTTGAGAGTTGACAAGGATTTGCGAGCGGTATAGCAGCGAGGCATGGTTTAGAGTGTCCGGATACATGTCGTCCGGGACACACATATCATTGTATCATATGCCTCCGCTCATTGCTGCTCATCAAGCTAAAATGAATGGCGACGGCCGGCAATCGAGTAATAAATCAAGCGATCACTATAATGAACTGCTCGATTTACACGGTACCGGGATCTGTGGACGGCTTTTTTGAGCCTTTCACGTAGAACGGCGTAGAGCTGCTTTCTCCCATCGTTACAAAAAATCCACTGACACTTACTACACGGCAACACTGCGGCAATACGTGCTTTTTTATGGTGCTAGAATGTTTTCAGGGATGGCTAGAAGTGGCCAGATGGAGGAGCGGCGCGCGTGATCCGTCTGTCGGCTAACGTACTTAGACTTGCGGCAACGGTTTGTTGTTGCCATCGCCGACGGCGTCTACTTGCCTCTCCCCCTCGAGCTCCTCGAGCCATCCCACCTTTCCTTCTGCTCCCTTCGCTCTTTCTCTTTTCTTGGTTCTTGTGCTCGACATCGAGCACACTGTTCATCATTCTCCCAATAAACGGTGGCTGTTGAAGTCGCTGGCCGTTCTTTGATAGTCATCACCTCACTCTCTTAGACATCCCATGTAAGTGCAAGAATTCTAGCGACATGCAAAGGGGCATGTGTTTAGTATTAACGGGCATCGTCGACGTGTAGGGCCGCGCGCGTGCATGAACCTCTGCCTACGAACCTCAAGGATCGCATCGCCGCGCTCCAGCAACGCAACAATGCACAATCTGCCAACACACACGCATCAGCGCATCCTTCAGCTCACCCCTCCGCTCGAGGTGGCGCAACCAGCCCTCCACGTGGGACCTTGAAGGACAAAATCGCAAAATTTGAGGAGAAGGGGGGCACTCCCGTTCCCCGTGGCAGTTTCGGCATCGGCGCTCCACCGCAGGATGACATTCCGGGCGGGAAGAGCAGAGAACTCTACGGCAACCGCATCGCTGCTCTTGGAAAGGGACGCCCGGGGGCGCCGTCAAGCTTGGGAAGGGCGGTCGCCGCTCCCTTAGGTGCGACAGATATTTCATGGGGGAGCGTCGTATTGATCTTGAATACAGGGTCGACATTGCCTGATGATATTGACGGTAGCTCGAGGCCATCATCACCAGATTCAGCCTCGAACTCATTGTCTGGAGCGCACCGCCGAAACTCGTCAGCCCTCAACCGCCGCAGTGTGGTCGACATAATGGAGCAGTTGGGTGGTGTTCCTCCCCCGCCAAGGAAATCGAGGAGCGTGTCTGAAAGTGACTCGGGTCCCGACGTTGTCATTCCTCCTGAAAGCATCTTGCAAACGCTTGAGGAACGTTCGCCTGTGGAGGACCCTGCTTTGGTGTCGCCGTCAGTCAAGGCCGATTCGGCGCAGGATAGCGCAGCTGCTCCTGCCGCGGTCGTACCAGTTTCCCCACCGTCTGGTAGTGAAGCTTCTTCACCAAAGTCTTCGACCCCTGCAGTGCAAACGCCGCCTGCCGCCACGTATGTCACCAAAGAGCACAGCTTGCGTGTTTCCTTGCCGAAGTCCATGCCTTCAGGTTCCCAGCCGAGCCCACAGCCTGCGGCTCCAGTTTCGATCACGACGGTCAGCCCCTCGACGTCAACGCCCGCGGTTGTTGATGACTCCATGGATTCGACAATCAGCCTGGATACCTCCGCCGCCGAGATCGTCACAGGCATACGCACTGTGATATCCCCGATCCCCGTCCGCACCGTTGAAAAGGACTCGATCATCTCCCCGAAAACTGTTGCAACGACTACTACCTCTCCACCTATCTCAGTTGAGCACACGGAGGAGTCCGCCTTCACACCTACCCCGACCACGAACGCCAAGAAAGGCTTCACGGCTGTCGTGCACCGCCCATCCACCGACAATCAGGAGTCCCGTCCCTCAACGAACGTGTCCCGATCGGGCACAGTTCGGTCGCGGCCGAGTTCTACAAATCTGAAGACTAATGGGGATCCGCATGCGCCCTCGGTCGTGCGGTCTAAGCGGCAGTTCAAGCATCTCAGTAACACCGTCGCGGACCCTCCTGCGAGCCCTAGCGCCAATGATTTATCTTCGCTGCTCAAGGAGGCAGCATGGCTCGAGCAGCAGCTCACGGATGCGGGTATATCAGTCGAGGCTTCGGAACCGCTGACGCTCGAATTGGGATCGTCAAGCCTGCTGTCGTCCAAGCCGACCTCTACTTCTACCTCGGCTCCAGCCACCAAGTCCGAGCCGTTCCCCACGCAAGCGCCTCCAGATCGTCTGAAAACGCCACCGCGTCGCGACTCCAAGAGCACTGTAAGCCAGCCTACCTTCCAGATCGACGCGCCTAGCGCGACCGCCGGAACGGATTCCACTCCAGGCTCGCCAGATACCAAAGCGTCGCGCACGCGTCGCTATTTCTCGTTGCGCAATGCACTACGCACGGTGCCCGGCTCCTGGCCGCGCCAGAGCATCTCCTCCGAGATGTCGTCCGACGATTCCGCGCCCGTCGCGACGCCGCCGTCGCCGACATTCGACCTTGTCACACCGCCCGGATACTCGCGCAAGCATGACCAAGTGAGCATTAGGAGTGCTCAGTCAGCTCGCTCGGCTAAGAGCGGTAAATCTGAGGTCGGGAGCGTTGGCAGCTCGCTCAAACTGTCGCCGCGGCGCGGCATGGCGCGGGCGACGTCCTTCGCGGATAAGCTATTACGTCGCGCCTCGAGGACGGGATCGATGCTGATGGACGATGCGGAGCGTATGTAATCACTACCTTACGGCACAGACATAGAATTAATGGTCCCACACATGCGTCTGCAGGCAACTCCATCTCCGAGCACCCGCCGCCGCCGAAGCTGGCGGCGCCACACACGCCGGCGCCGGTCCTGCCGCCGATACGCGCGATGCCGGACACGCCCACGTCGCTGCTGTCGACGTCCACGGCGCCGTCCTCGCCGAACACGACGATCGACAACGCGATCTTCGACGCGTTCCCGTCCGTCCCGCAGGAGATGCCGCGGTACCACGCGATACCCCCCGCGGAGAACGGCGCGCCGATCCGCAAGCGCAATCCCACGGACGTGCCGACGGACGTCAAGCACAGCATGGACATGGGCTGGCTCGAGGAGGACAACGGCTGGCTGTCGCTACCCGCGGGCCCCGCGCCCGTCCGCAAGTAATAATGTATACCGCCTGCGCAGAATGGATTAGCATATTGGTTGTTCGAGTGCGTGCAGGTCTTTTTGTCTCCCTGTACGGCCTTGATTTCCCGCATACCTCACCTCTCTTCTCTTCTGCTTCATTCGCTTCGCGCTCCATCTCTCTCCATCTATCGATTTTCCATCTATGATCTTGCATACCTTTATCTTCGGAATTCAATACACTATCACTGGCAATTGGCTCCTTACTGCTTTACCACACCAACCAATACCTACTCTTCCGGGTACCCAATGCATGCATATTACCGCTTCGTGATTGTTTATTCGTTACGGCGCGTGCGTGTAATGTCGAGAGGAAGAATTGAATGTCCATTGCGCCTAGCTCCAGCTACTTCAGTTACACGTGGGCAGGCAGAAAACTCATTGAGCGAACAATGTGCTCGAGAACATAGGTAACTAGCTAATGCAAGAGGGAAACTAATAAATGCAGATAAATAATCCGCGTGAAACAGAACTCGTCGGTAAACATACTACATGACACCCTCCCCCCAATTCACGCCTTGGCTTTGGATGCACCGCGCTTCTTCCCCGGACCCGGACCCGGCCCCGCGCTCGGCCCCGCACTCTCGACCGACATGCGCCGCGGCACCGATGCGCTCGCGCTCGTCGACCGCTGCAGGCGCTCCTGCGGCTTCTCATCGTCCCCGCTGACGCGGCGCGCCTGCGAGAAGAACAGCTTCGCGTCGCGGTCGCAGATGTTCTCGATGTAGTACGTGTTGCCGCGCGGGACGAGGATCATCCCGCCCGTGCAGAGCACGTACGACGAGTTGTGCACTTTGAAGTTGACGGCCCCTTCGATGACGTAGAATACCTGCAATGAAATGGTCAGTTGGGATCGCGGGCGGATAGCGAGGCAAGGAAATGGCGTACATAGGTGTTGTCTTTGGTCATCTTGGTGGGTTTGTGTCCTTTCGGCGGGATCATAAGCTGTCCTGCAGCGATATATTCACCGTCTCCGAAGATCTTCTGGAAATAGAAATCGTTGTTCGCGCCCGCTCGGGGGCTGACTAGTCGCCCAGGGAAAGCCAAACCTGCAGAGAAGAATAAAATTAGCACTCAAGTCCCCCTCAGGTCGAAGCACATTTGACGCACGCCGTTCGACCTCGTCCCCAGTGAGCCAATCGTTTACAACACCCATGGGGGAGGTATCATTATCCCAGCCCTCCTCAGGATTATACGCTTGCAGCATCTGTTCGTCCACAGTCTTGCTCTTACTCCGGGGCTTCTTTACCTTGCCGTGCTTGCCCAGAGGCTTCGGAGCTTCTTTCGGTATGCGGACTATGGCTTTGATGGTGGGGACGAACGAAACGCCCGACTCTCGGCGTCCGTAGACGACCTTCTCTTGTCGCCACCACTCGAGAGGCGCGTAGCGGATGCGTTTGCCGCGGCGGAGGCCATCTGCATTTTCGTCCTCCATAGAGGCTGCACCGACGGATCGTAAGCACAACGTTATGGTATACAGGAGTAACAGACGTACTGGAAAGTGTAAGAGCTGGCTTTTTCTTCGCCCGCGGCTTGGGCTGCCCATCCGCCGACTTGCGCTTCTTCTTCGGTGGGTCAGGCTGGGACTCTGGTTCGGGCTGGGGCCCGTCCTCCGGATAGCCATCCTCATCCATACCGATATCGTCCAGTCCCTGCGCGATCTCTTCCTCGACGTCCTCCGCGTCCTGCTCGTCTTGAATCAGCCTTCCCTTCCCTTTATCCTTTGCCCGCGAGTGATTCGCCGCACTCCGCGCATCCTCCTCCTGCTCGCTCTCTTCTGCCATCTCCGTGAAACTCGCCCGGCGTGGCGTGGCGCGATACGACCTGCTCGGTAGCGCCTCCTGCTCCTCCTCCGCATATTGCTCCTGGTCATCATACTGCGGTTCGTCATAATCACCGCCCTCATCCACCGGCACGTCCTCCTCCTCATAATCGAGCCCGAGGCTCGTCCGCGAGTGCGAGGGCCCCGCCGACGAATACGCAGTGTACGCCGACGAGCGCCGCCCGTTCACGGCACTGCGCGGGCGGGGCGACGGGATACTGTCGAAGTCGACCTCCGACGCGCGGGGCACCGCGCGGCCGGCCCCAGCGCGTGCAACGCTCGTCGGCGCGGGTGCCCTGCGGGTGTTCTGAAAATACGCCGACGCGCTCTCCGGCGCGCCTGCACCCGCCACAGAGTCAGTACATCGTGGCACGCCGCGATCCATGCAAACCGCACCAAAGCCGCTATCGTCGAGCTCCATCGACATCTCGCCGTCCTCGTCCTCGACCACAGTCTCCACGGCACGGGCCGTGCTCTTCTTCCGCCCGCGCCCGCCGACACCGTTGCGCGCGCGCGGCGGCGTGCGCATGTCCGCCTGGCTCATGATCTGCTCGAACGGCTCGAACTCGTCCGACTTGTGGTCGACGTAGTGCACGGCCATGCCCGTCTTCTTCCCGCGCCCGAGCTCGTCTGCGCGGAACGGGATGTGTTTCTTCTCTGCGGCGCGCCGCGAGGCGCCGAGGCTGCTCTTGCGTGCGGCGGCGGGCATCGTCGTCGGTGGGGGGGCGGGACGCAGATGGTAGTGTTAGAGGGGCGTGCAAGAAAGAGCGTGGGAACGATAAACGAGCCGCGTCGACGCGCTTTCTGCGTCACGCCTATGGGCCACTCCCAGGACATCATGACTATGTAGAATGCAAGCAAGTTGAATTGTTTCGGGTACATGGTGCGTATATAGCAATGAGTGTTTGCAAACTATCATACATGACCGCCGCAGGCAGTCCAAGTTCCGTATGTCTGAGCACGTTTTCCTCGCGTCGTCGTATTAGGCGATCAAAAAATATCATCGCGGGGTAGATCAAAGAGTATGAAAAGCATGAACAACCGCGAGAGCTGGCGTTGACTACCCCTTAAGACACGACGGGTAAATGCAGAAGTGAGGGTAGGGCTCGCTTATGCTTTTGGTGGTCTCGGGAAGAAAGCGGGGTGCAGCAGCTGCTCGTGCAGCGCTTTGCCGGCGGGCACCTGAAAAGGGCGGTCAGATACCGGCTTCTGCATGCAGAAGGACGATGGACAAACCATTGGCCACACGTGCTCTGCCGACTCGACGACGCACTCCATCAAGATGGGCTTGTCGCCGTCGTATTCCAGGAACTCCTTCATCTTCTCTGGGAGCTCTGCGACAGTCGTCACACGGATCGCGTGCACGCCCATCGCCTTTGCGAGCAGAACAAAGTCGGGGTTCGTCATGCGTGTGTGGGCATACCGAGCGTCGTAGAACAGATCTGTAGCAGGGAATCATGAATAACGGAACAGGCAAGGTTGAAGATGTGGAGACGAACCTTGCCATTGGGACACCATACCCTGGAAGTCGTTGTTGAGGACGAGCACCTTGACGCCAATGCCGAACTGAGAAGCGGTCGCGAGCTCCATAGCAGTCATGCTGAACGAAGCATCGCCGTCGATGTCTACGACCGTCTTCTTCGGTGCGGCTACCTTGGCGCCGATAGCGGCCGGAAGACCGAAGCCCATCGTCTAAGCCAGGGTATCAGTCATCATTACAGGCGGATCCCCCTAGCAATTGCTTACCCCAAGACCGCCAGATGTGATCATCGACCGCGGGTGTCTCCACCGGAAGTGTTGCGCGGCGAACATCTGGTGCTGGCCAACACCAGTCGAGATGATCACGTCCTCCTTGATGTCCTTCGTCTGCCGCTCAAGCTCTTCAATGATCTCCTGCGGCTTGATCTTCTCCCCCTTCGACGGATCGCTCTTCACATACACGAACGGATACTTCTCCTTCCACGTCTTGATATCCTTGAACCACGGCGCGCGTTCCGAGCGCTTGATCATCGGAAGCATCGCGGACATATTCGCAGTCACGTCGCCCAGGATAGCAATCGACGCGTCCACGACCTTGTTCACGTTCTTCGGCTGGATCTCGAAGTGGATGATGCCCCCGCGGCCCTGTGCGGCAGCCGCGCGCGCAGCCGGCGCGAAGGTGTCGATCCTGCCCGTGACACGGTCGTCAAACCGCGCGCCGAGCGCGATGATCACGTCCGCCTCCTGCATCGCGAGGTTCGCGTACGCCGCGCCGTGCATGCCGAGCATATGCAGGCTCTTCTCGTCCGTCTCGTCGAACGCGCCCAGGCCCTGCAGCGTCGTGGTCACCGGGATATTGCCCTCGTGCGAGAGCCTTGCGAGCAGCCCCGGCCCCGCCTCCGACCCGAGCACGCCATGCCCTGCGTAGATCACCGGGCGCTCCGCCTGGTTGATGAGCTCCGCCGCGCGGCGGATGAGGTCGATGTCCGCGGCAGGGGTGTTGCTTTGCGGTTGTGTCAGTGCGGACAGCGGGTTCGAGGGCAGCCCGAGGTTCGAGCCGGGCGTGGTGGATTTGAAGGACAGCGCCGTGCGCAGGACACCAGCGGTGACGTCCTTCGGGAGATCGACGAGCACGGGGCCGGGGCGGCCAGACGTCGCGATCTTGAACGCCTCGTTGATTCTGCGCGGCAGCTCCGCGATGTCCTTGACCATGACGTTCCACTTGGTACAGCTACGCGAGATGCCGACGATGTCTGCCTCCTGGAAAGCGTCCGAGCCGATGGCGGACGTCGCGACCTGTCCACAGAAGACGACGAGGGGCACACCGTCGCTGAGGGCGTCCTGCATAGGGGTCACGACGTTCGTCGCGCCAGGACCGGATGTCACGAGGACGACGCCTGGTCTGCCGGACACGCGGGCGTAGCCCTCGGCCATGTGGCCTGCGCCCTGCTCATGTCTGGGGAGGATGAAGTCGAAATGGGGGGAGTTATAGATGGCATCGAACACGGGGAGGATGGCGCCGCCGGGATAACCGAAAACGTGCTTTACGCCATGACGCAGCATCATTTCATGGAAGATCTGCCCGCCTGACATGCCTACAAATGAGTGATCCAGAGGGGCGCCTGGATGCGGCGTCAGAGGCGCAGTTGGCACATTATTTTTCGTGGGCAGCTGCTGGAAACCTGGTGCAGGTGCAGGTCGCCTACAACATACTGGTCAAGTCGTGTGCGCCGATCAGAAGTAATGAAAGCATACACGGCAGGTGAAGGTGAAACAGCGGCGCCGTGAGCTGAGCTGCGAGTGAGATTGCGAGCATGCTCTTTTACTCTCGTCCGTGCTTCGAGGAACGACGAGCTGGTCGCAGACGTCGAGCCCGACCTGCTCAGAGTGCGAATAGCGCACGATTTTGCGGCCGCATTTCGTGCTTTTGGTGCCGTGAACATTTTGAAGCTGAAGCCCAGGGACAAAGGACAGACAATGACCAGGCGAGAAGGACAGAAGGGAGGAGTCAGTGGAGGAGAACTGGAGCTGCTTAAAGCTTTCGGCTTTATGCCTACTGACTCCTCCATCCTTGCGCCGAAAAAAACCGATGGCTCTGCTGCGCACGTGACCCATACTCCGTTCGCGTGCGAAATCTGGAGATCGGGCAGACTGTCCCGACGCCTCGTCCACCCCGTCCAGCTGCATGCTGAACGTATAGTGACCATGGCAGAAGAAAAACCGTCGCGGAAAATTGTGGTGCTCATCTCGGGCTCCGGTACGATCGCACCTGAGCTCCACTCTGCTGTGACCTGCTCACCGACCCTAGGAACCAATTTACAGGCCCTCATCGATGCCCTCAACACTGATGCCCTCCCAAACGCACACATCTCCCTCGTGCTCTCTAATCGCAAAGCCGCATACGGCCTGACGCGCGCCGCCTCCGCCCAGCCGCCCATCCCCACCGCGTACCTCGCGCTGCAGCCCTTCCTTAAAGCAAACCCAGGCAAGACACGCGCCGACTACGACGCGGAAGTCGCGCGCATCGTCGTCCGCGAGAAGCCCGACCTCGTTGTGCTCGCGGGATGGATGCACGTCCTCGGCGAGGGCTTTCTCGACGTCGTGAGCGGCGCGCGGCCGCTTGACGGCGAGCCCGCTGTGCCGAAGCCCATCGAGGTGATCAACCTGCACCCCGCGCTACCCGGCGCGTTCGACGGCGCGCACGCGATCGAGCGCGTATACGAAGCGTTCCAGAAGGGCGAGATCGACAAGGCGGGGATCATGGTGCATCGCGTTGTGCGCGAGGTCGATCGCGGGGAGCCATTGATAGTGAGGGAGGTCGAGATTCGGAAGGGCGAGCCGATAGCGGCGTTTGAGGAGCGGTTGCACAGGGCGGAGTGGGAGGCTATTGTGGAAGGGGCTAGGAAGGCGTTGGATGAGGTGAGGCCGTCGTGATGCAAGTGCTGTGCGGTGATCTAGCAGGATGGTGTGGAAGTCAAAACCTTTTATTGTATTGTAGGGATCAAGAGCAGCATGGCATATAATATATCATCGCACGACATCTGAAGTTTTGCTGCCGACTCAAGGTATGTAGCCAGTTCCAACGATTCAACATCCGTTCAGTATCGTACTAGGCATAGATTATACAAGGTTGGTCTGCTAATGGCGTCCAGAATATGGGTATGAAGCAGTCCCGATTAATACCAAAACACAAGGCGAAATAGAAGAAACGAAAAACGAAACAGAAGAAAGAGGTCATCTGCAGTATGTCTATTCAATACTCAGCCAAAGGAATAATCCGTCCTATCGCGCAATCGGTCAACACAGTCTTCATGCCCACGGCAGCGATATATACTCACCGACTTTGTACTGAGCCGACCAGCTCCTGCCTCGCCCCAGCGTGTCAACATCATCACTATCGAAGAACGAGTATCCCGCTGCTACCCATCAGAATGTGACAGAAGCCGAAGGTAGAAACAGGACTCACGCAGCGTGTCGGGGTCGTCTTCGTCCGTGTCACTGGTGGGCAGTCCGTTGATCGGCCGCCCAGTCTTGGAGTCGCGCAGAATGCCGCCGTGGTCGACGAACGGCGCCGGCCGCTCGTTCGCGGCGCGGTGCAGCTGGATCACAATGCGCTGCACGTCATACAGGTACCCCTGCAGCGTATCGAGGAACCGCCGCGTCTGCAGGTGCTTGGAAGAAGCACATCTGCGAGCAAAGTCACTCAGCATTCGCAGCATGTCTCTACATCACGAATGACATACACAGAAATCCCGTCGTCCTTGATGATATACCCGATGCCGTACCCATCCGCCGCGACCGGCCCAAAGCCAAAGAGGCGCAGCGCCGGGTTGCCGCAATTCGACGTCGAGAGGATCGACGTGTTGAGCTGTGACCAGCCGGGATCCGTGAAGATCAGAGGGAGCAGATCCTTGCCCGAGTTGCTATTCGAGGGCGACGGCGGAATGTCATCTGGCGATATGTCCAATGTGCCTTCGCTCGCCTCGCGCTGCAGGAGGCAATACAGGGCGTAGAGGTGGCGGTCCTGGCCAAGGCCCTGGCTGCACGCCTTGGTGAGCTTGACGTGGTGCTCGCAGGCCTTGCGCAGCACGCTGATCTTCTGGGATGGTTGGGCCTCAGAGAAGAAGGTCTATGGGCACGTTGGGTTAATGCGGAGGGCGCAAAATAGAAAGGGAGCGTACAACCTTCACGAACTCAACGCTTGGAGGTTGGACGGTCCGGATGGCCTCGGTCCGCCCGTGCAGGAATGCTTTCGTCATCGCCGGCTCGTACGTGCACTCAATACGGCCTGTGTCCAGATCATGAGCCGTCAAGAGGAACACCCACCCAGGGAACCACATACCATACAGCCCGAAATAAGCCGCTTGAAACGCCATCTGCACGAACGCGTCCGGACTAAACCCATGGCTCGTGATGAAGTTCTTCCCATATCCCTTGAACTCAAGCGCCTGGCAGTCGTTCTGGCAAATAAGGTCGCTGAGCCGCGTCTCCGCGAAGCGGATGCCGGCGCGCAGCTCGGGCGTGAGCGTCCACTCGAGCTTCTTCGGCACGGTGTCGAAGAAGACGCCCGGCGGCGGCGTGGGGCGCGCGCCGCCGCGCGGGGGCTTGTACGACTTGGCGTAGGGGGAGAGCGGCGCGTGGAAGAGCGTGGGGGCGGAGGGGTTGATGGAGCGCGCGAGGAGCATGAGGCCCTCAGTAAAGATGTCCGCGGCGAATCTGACCATGGTGTGAGGACCGGCATATGCATGCGTATTCGTGATGTATGTACCTCAACACGGTATGTCCATCCACGCCCGTATGCTCAAAGTTGATACCGGCGGCACCATCTGCGCACACGATGATTTGCAGCTAGTGCGAATATTCAACACGGCCGCACAGCGCTAAACGGGAGTCGGACCATACCTTGTCATACCACCGATTGGTGCACGTCCCGATCTGCACGCCTCCGCTCAGGCCGTACGAGCCGCACAAGAAGTTATGGCAAAGATCGGCGAGGTCCTCGGGCGCCGCATCGTCCAGGCAGACCACGAACAGCGCATTGTCCACGATCTCGAGGCACGATGCGTTGTTGCGGTTGTGCGAGAGCGTGTCGCGGAGCCCGGACCACACCTTGCGGTTCTCGGTCGACAGCACGCCGATGGAGTGACGGGCGACCTGCGATATAGCGTTAGCTGGTAATAGGGATGCGAGAAGCGGTCATGGGCATACCTCGGAGATGGGCAGCGTATCCGCGTCCGAAAGGATGGCTTGTAGATTGCGTTGGATTTCGCGCTCGGTGAGCACGGGCCTATTCTCGTGATCGAGAACGTCGAACCAGTCTGGGTCGCACTCAGTACATCTCAACGTCGTGTGGCAGGAACGACAACACACAGAATTGAGCTCGGCGCAGCACCACGATGTGCCTCGAGTCCGCCGAAGTGACCATCTTGCAGCCCCTCTGCACGGCACGTCATCGAGCTCAGTGCTGCTAACATCGTTCGAAGACAGAGAAGACACACCATCGTGGGGATCCGCGCTGTGCCAAATAGCCGGGTATATTGATCCATGTCGAGTGGGGTGCTCCGGGCCGTATCGGGGCTGAGCATGCCTGCGCGAAGGTCATGAATAAAACCGAGGGACGAAACGATGAGCGCTGCAGCTCTGGGGAGCTGAGCGCCGCGGTCTGGAGTCGGATCATTCCTGGCAGTCAGGTTGTCAGAGGATATTTCATCAGACGTTGTCCCAAAAACACTCACTCAAGGACAAAGAATGGATTCAAGGCGAGCACGACAGGGTCCGAGTGCGACAAGTACGATTCGTACCTGGGCAGGCCAGACGCGTAAGTGTCTTCCCACTCCGCACAACGTCCGTCAAAAACCTACCAGAACTCCTCGATATAGCTTCGTAGCGATCTTCGTCAACAACGAACTTCTATATAGCGCGATTCCACGGACGCACCTATCCTTCTTCTCCGCCCAGGCCTTGAGCTTCTCCTGGATTCGGGGCCCTTCTCCATTCAAAAACTGCTCAACCGCATGCCGGGTGTGCTCATGGTCCGTCGGGTCCTGTAGGCCCTCGAGCGCGGTCAGATACCGCCTGCAGGTGTCCTCGAGATCGGGGATGGGCAGCTTCGGAAGCTTGGTCTGGTGCGCGAATGTCCGTGATTCTGGCGGGTGCGCTTCGAACTTCGTGGTCGGTGCCGCAGACATGGGTATAGATATCAACGGTAGCTGGATGAATCTGGTACAGCAAGAAGGATACAAGGGTAGGCAGATCAATGGAGAAGGAGACACAGTACAATAAAGGAGCCTGTATGAGTTTTACGGTGTGTTTGAGGGAGAGTGAGTCATGGGTTCACGCAGCTGGAGTAATACATATAAGGTGGGCTTAGCACTGCTTAGCAGACATCATCAGGGAAGGTCATGCAGCACCGGAGGGGAGAATGACAGAATTGCGGGGTAATGCTTCGATCAGTTCCGGTCCGCGAAGTCTAACTCCGCATGCGGGGTACCGGGCGCTCCTCCTCCAGCTCCTTGATTCATCTTTCTCTCTTCGGCCGCTCTCTGCATCGATCGCTTTATCTTTCCTGATTTTGTACGAGATGGCGACATGGCCAGGGCACCGGTGCCTAACGCCGCACGTTCAGAGGCATGTGACCTTGCCATGGACCAACTGCAAGGGTTAATCTCAGTCATTACATCGACTAATAAGTGTTTCCCCAGATTTTACCCCGGCTTGAAAGTAGAAGAGTGCAGCTGCACATATGGTAGATCATTCCGATTTGTACGGTACTGATACATGCGCAAGCCCGGCGTACTCTGTCGCCCCGCTGGCTTTCAAGGCTAGACTTTCTGACCCAGAAAAATCACTGCTTCGCGGCGTGGAAAGGCTTGATCTGCAGCTTCTCCTTGTCCCACTGCACGGTGCAATAAGCCACGCACAATCGTTGCCGTGTTGAAGAATACTGACCACGTTGCCGGTCCAGTAGATGTCTTTCTCGACAATACTCTTCACGTCTTCAAGGCTGGCGGCCCTAAAGATCATCACAGAGCCCTCCATATTCTTGGCCGTCACGGATGAAGGCAGCGAAGCCTCGTCAACCATGGCTCCCCCCACGACTGAATGTCTTGTTCAGTGATTGCTCCGAAAATGAGATACAGGACACCGTCGCTTACTCAGGGTACCATCCTCCATGTAAGCCTTGATGCCTTCGAAGTGTCTCGGCCTCACCTCGAGACGACGAGGGAGGGCATCAGGGTAGTCCGGAGCCCAAACGGCGAAAAGATATTCGATGGATTCTGTAGACATGACTCGCGCGTGGTGATAACTGTAGTGATGACAGCTGGGAAAGAGGGCGCGAAGGAGGGTGAGTGAGCGACCGAGTGCAGGCACCATCTTATCCCAGTCCCACCACCGACCACCGACCGTATCGGGTTCGGGATATGTATCGATGGCGTAGTCATGGTAGATCGCTTGGATTTATAAGATGATGATACATGAGCAAGTCCGGCACAATAGCTTCCGCCTGCCGACTGCATCTATACTTCCTGGACTCCAATAGGTAAATCACTGCAGGATGGTCGGCTGCCCCGCGGCGAGAAAAGGCTTGATCTGCAGTTTCTCCTTGTCCCACTGTGCACGATGCAGTGTGAATCCAGGTATCCAGGCGCTATGCGGATAACTTACCACGTTGCTGGTCCAGTAGATGTCGCTCTCGATGATGCTCTTCACGTCCTCTAGACGGGCAGCCTTGAAGATCATCACAGAGCCCTCCATTTTCTTGGCCGTCACAGATGGAAGCAGCGAGTCCTCGTCAACCATCGCTCCTCCGAGTACTGAATATCATATTTAATCATCTTCAAAAGTTAGATTACAGGGTATCATAACCCACTGAGGCCGCCGCTCTCGACGTGAGCCTTCATGCCTTCCAAATGCTTCGCCCTCACCTCGAGGCGACGCGGCAGGCCGTCAGGGTAATCTGGAGCCCAAACGACGAACAGATATTGGGTGGATTGGGTAGACATGACTCGCGCGTGGTGGTGACTGTGATGATGACAGTTGGGGAAGAGCGCACGATGGGGGATGAGTGAGCGACCAAGCGCACGAAGCATCTTAAGGATCCCACCATCCCCGAGTCGGGCTCGGGACATTGATCGCGTCGCCGGCCCGCTCCCACCGCGACGCTGCATGTGACGTAAACCATAGGCCAGGGTTGGAAATCAGAAATGGCTTTCGGGCGAGCGGTGGGCGCTTGTTTACGCCCATGGCTTCGTCTCTCGCTCGTTCCTCCTCCCGTCTCCTGCGCGCTGCATCGCTGCAGTCCGTCCGGACGACATGCAGACCTCACAAACATGTTTCTCGTGTGGGAGCGATTCGCTTTGTACCCCAACGGACGTTTATAGCTACACCCCCACGCCTGGCCGCGCAGACCCCGCCGGCTCAGTCAGCATCTCTGGTCGTTCACCCCACCGAGCAGGACTTCGAAACCCACGACATACAGGGAGAGTATATACCCCCAGAGGAAGCAACATTAGACATCACTGATCGGGCGGCCGAGGTGAGCTTATTTGGTTTTCTGATTCCAGCTGGTATCTTACCGCTTCCTGCAGCGACTACAAACAGTTGCCGAGCGCGAAAACAACCCCGATGCGGCACTGCGGATATCAGTAGTGTCTGGTGGCTGCCATGGATATCAATACAAGATAGAACTTACGACGAAGGAACGATGGCCGGACGATTAGTATGTGTGTTCTTGATCTCGGGTTTCGCGCTATTGACCGTGTTATCTTGGCTAGTCATTTCGCACATCCCACCATCAAACCGTCAAATATATTCGTGGACTCCATCTCCCTCGGCCTGCTCAAGGGCTCCACGGTCGATTTTGCGACCGAGCTCATAGGCAGCACGTTCCGGATTGTCGACAATCCCCAGTCGAAGGATGCCGGCTGTGGGTGCGGCGTGAGCTGGGAGCCGAAGTTCGACATGTAGCCGCCGGGCTTCGGTCGCCATGGATTGATTCTTCCTCATTATTCGTTGGCATATGTATACTTATCGCACCATCACATCTAGTTATCACATTACCTGCCCGTCTGTTTTTGCGTGCCAGGATGGTTCCTGGAGCCATTGCTAGCGACGGCTTGTCTCTGCAGGTATGACCTCTGTTGAGTTGATTGTCTCGCCGTAATATCTTGATCTGCGAGTTTAACCAAATTCCCACTGTCATCTGCCTGCGATTTCAATCATGTTCGGTCTTCGCCGTTCTCAGGCTGCAGCGAATCTGATGTGTTCAACGTACACGCCGTCTAAGTCGTACGCCTATCTTGAGTGTTTAAAATTACAGTGTGATGCAATATCGGTGTCTATCTGAAGTCCAACAAGCCCTCGAGTAAGTCACTTCTCAAATTAAATAAATAAAATGAGCGTAACAAGTTGTTAGCCCTACCCAGTAGTGCCCTCAAACGTCTCAACCGAGTTGTCCAAGAATGCCATGTCTCGTTACCCGCCTCATCGAGTCAGCCTTTAGTACGCATACCCAACCAGCTGCGTCGGGTTCGGAGTCGGTGGTGGCGGCAGCCGCCTCGACCGCCTCCTCTCCATCGCAGCAAGCGACTGCCGCCACCCGACCCTCAGCTTCTCCTTCTCCCTCTTCTGCGCAGGCTCGCGCGCCGGATCCTCAGGCTCCGGCTCGCCGACGCGCTCCATCTCGAGCAGACAGCGGCCCTCCTTCCAGCGCTCCTCCTTCTCGAGCGCGGCGACGATCTCGAAGCCGAGGTACGTCGCGCATGTGCGGCAGCGCAAGTTGCGCACGCGGTACGCGCCGCTCGCCATGAGCTGGATCACGGGCGCGTCGCGCGTGGTCGTGTCTGCGGAGCTGTTCCATGGCGCGTGCGTTAGTGGGCTCCGCCGGTGCCAGGGAGTCGGGGCACTCACACCTGGCGGAATAAAGCTGCTCTGCCTTCGAAGCCTCGGTATGCCTGGGTAACACGGTATAATTCAGCCTTGGGAATGTTTTTATGATGGGACGCGGGCTTACTCGCGACACGAGGTAGCGCGAGGAGGTGATGTGGGTGCTGCACGACCGGCACGTCAACGGGCGACCAGCGCTGATGCCCCGGGGCATATTGGTTTCTACGACGGACATCGAAAAAGAGAAACGGATGCGAAAATGAAAGAAGGGAAGGCAGAGAAAGGTACGTCAAGTCAATGACGGGTACGAGGGCGGGTCCTGCGGCGTCGGTCCGTCTATACGTACGTCTTTTATGAGCGTCCCGAGTGCGTGATGCGGGAAACAGGAACGGAAAGTTACTTGCGGCTATTGCACATGTGTTGAGTGTCCTTGGGCGGTGGGTATGGCAACTGATTTGTATGGCATCGCGGTCCAGCTCGCACCGTATATAGGTCCATCAAATTGTCATGCTGTGGGTGAATTAGGATGGGAGGGCTTGCTGGCTATTTGTAGATGGTGGGGAGCTCCTCCATATGATTTTGCGGAGTGATTTTGTTCGAGGATCACTTCCTGGAGCCACGCAATCTACGAACTTGCATGCTGGTCTTCGAATCGGACATTGTATAAAAAGCTGTTCTTGCTATGTTCTCCGGTTGACATATCCAGAATATACCTGGAAATTTCCCTACCCCAAATTACTTCTGATCACATCGCAAGTCATGGTCGA